>JAQGAU010000021.1:0-57706 GCA_034698045.1 Paramacrobiotus richtersi
CAAGTTTTCCGTGGTACTAGATTCAGCACTGGAGGTCGATTCCGCTGGTAGCAGTGTAGTATCTTGCACAATGTCAGTTGGTGCTGTAGTCAAGTCTGCCAGCGTTGACGTTTCCGTGCTTGTTGACTCGGCAAGGGTATCTGTTGCCGATTGGAGTGTTGTACTGTCCTGCACAGTTATCGCTGCAGTTGCAAGTTCCCATGGTAGAACTGTGCTGTCCTGTGCAGTTTTGGCTGTAGTTGTGGTATGTTCCTCTTCCCTGTTGGTTTGGACTGTGACTGCCGGCAAACTTTCATCGGTTGCTAGAAGCTGATTGCCGAGAAAGCGGTCTAACAGTTCCGTTTGTAATGATGTGATTACCTTACTTGCGCTGGTCGTAAGTGCTTCGCTTTGAAATATTATCGGGCGCCTATTTGTTTCGTCTGTCGTGGAAGCTGTAGTTGTTGCCAGGTCCGCACGAACAGCTAGTTCGGGAATTTTGGCAGTCTCAACCGGTGACGAGATTTTAATCGCTCCAGCTGGACTTTTTTTAGGCATCTTTGGTTTGGAAATCGTTATTCTCGGTTTCTTCACTTTTGGAGCGGGTACTTTTGGTTTCTGCGCTGGCTTAATGATTTCCTTTCTGTTCGATACTTTCGGAACTTGTTGTTTCGATTGCGCTGCCATACGCCCACCGACCGTGCCCGTTTTGCGCGGTGCTTGTCCTGGCTGTTTTTTCCCTTTGGCTAAGATTTTAGCGGGGACCGCTGGGGATTTCGCAGCTGGCTTCTCGTAAGGCGACAATCTGGCCTGGCTTTTCGGGGGCGCAGCCGGTTTGATGCGCGACTGGGATGGAAAAGGTTTGATGCGCAACTGGGATGGAAAAGGTTGGATTCGCGACTGGGAAGGAAGAGGTTTGATTCTCTCTTTCTTGGAAACTACCTTTTCTGGCTTTCTTCCAGTACTCGGTACTGCGGATTTGCCAGCTACCTTCACGACAGGCTGCGGCTGCAACACGCTCTTTGCCGGTTTGACTGGAGTTGCACTGGCCGCGTGTGCCGAGGACCTTGCGGAGGCACTCTTATTACTAAGTATTCGGAGGAGTGGTTGTGCCTGGGTTGCAACAGGTTTCTTTTTCGCAGTCCTGCAGTTCAAAAAATCAAATTTATTAACACAGCATGTGCATGTGCAATAATAGCCTATGCGTTAACGTAAGTTATGTGTTAATTTTGAAATTGTTTTTGTTCAAATCAGTTTAGGCCTTTAAGACAAAACAATGGCACGTAATCGTTGCTCTGGCACGAAGTGTACACATATGCCGATATGCATGTGTAAGACTGATTAACCGTATAATGCAAAACAAATTAAAAACTAAGCGAATACGAAATGCTTTGGATATGCAAATTGCCAGTGGCAGTTTTGCACATGGGTTATTGCATTACTGTTTCACGGTTTATGTTGGATTTATTCATGAATACTTTCACCAAATACTTAACGAAAAATACGCAGCGTACCTGCTGGCGAGTTTGACAGCTGACAACCGTTTTCCAACAGAGGCGTTCGACATGCGTCTTACTGCCGAGATTTTACGAGGACCAGATCCAGCTGGAGATTTAACCGGAGTATTCCTTAATCCGGCAGCGCGGGTCAGTTTATCGCTACCCGTTTTCCAGGGTTCTGAAAATTATCGAACATTCATTATGTTTATGCAGTGGTTATAATTAAGTTATTGTCATACCTGGAGAAAACTCCGTTTCATTACGATAGCGTCGGAGAGGGGTATTAACCGGCATGTTCACTAACTGCGGCTGGCTTCTGATTTTAGCAGAGCTTGAAACGGTCTTGTTGCGGAACGTCTTTTTGCCAGTGCTGACTGGGGTCAAACTCCTGTTCAGGGTCAAACTCCTCCGCATCGTTGGCTGCTGATAGTTCTGTGCGGCAAAGCTTTGGTTACGGAACACTTGGGTTCGAACACCTTCCAGCTTCCGGTTCGGAGAAGACAGGGAAGCGTTGAACGCTCGTTTGCGGAAGGTACGCTGGGTTGAATTCGAAACGCGTGGCATACGTAGACCGGATGGTTGTTTTGAGCGGTTGATAACCTGACCACCGGACTGGCGCAGAACACGCAGTAAAGGCCTTTCAATCATCGACTCCTTATTGGTCCAGGCGGTGTCGTGGGAAACCGGATGCGCCATGATTGTCCAGGTGACCATGAGCATAAGCTAACAAAAAAATGTAACAAATTAGTTTCTCATGAATCATGACTTTATCGTTCTACGGTTTGCATAATTAAGTCCTCGAGTTGACATTTCGTCAAGGTTTCTGGAAATCTGTTCAGACAGAAGCAGAAGATCAAATATGAATTTCCATAATACAGTATGCCTAATTGGTTCTCAGTTCTCAGTTTCTAATAATCGGATTCATCCTGCATGTGCTTATCTTAGGCCAGAACACAAAATGTTGAGATAGATTTTAAATAAGTCATGAAAAACACTCAAACGTGTTTCGTGTTCCCGACTGCTACTGCACGTACCATACGGTATGGTAGGTTAATTAATCCAATCAGGCTTTGTAATTTGACGTGCAGTCGCTGTACGGTATACACCTTTTATAAGATAATACATTTATCATTTATGTCGTATAACGATTGCACGTCAAATTAGAAGCTTGGTAGTCCTTATAAGCAGCTCTTGATTAAGTTATTCGCACTACGGGTAAGTGGTAGCGCTGTTGGATCTGTTTAATGAACTGGCAAAAGTATGCAGCATATGTTACTGTAATCCGTAATTGCGGATTATCATCTCTTCGACGAGTTCGATCAGCTTTCATTTATCGAGTATTATGAGCTCTCCTATTCGTAGTTTTTGTTTTTGTTTTGTTTACAAAGCCTCGTACGCTCTTTCGTATGTAGTTAAAAATGCGCCGGAAAAATTATTTACGGGTTACAATAATTCATTCAAATCTCCAGCTTAATCGTCACTTACCACAATAACCGAAAAATTTCCATTAAATATCCTGCCGACATTTCGGAGTATAGCGACCATGGTGTCCAAATATTGGCGGATCTGATGGCAAATATTTACAAAGAAATCGTCCAGCAATAATTTACAAAAATCCCTTGATTTACTCCAAATACCGGATTCGCAACATAAAATGAATACCAGATGATGTAAATTGCATGTGTCCTCGCGTAGCAGCTACTGGACTACAAGCTGTACGGAAAATGGGTGACCAACTAATTTGAGGGAACGCAGAGCCGCGTGGATTCTCACGAATAGTCAGTAACTCATCAAAGGTTTGCATTTTTGCTCAGTGGTACAATGATTCCGACCATCGACATTCCCAGTTACGTGACCTCTTGTTTACTGTTTTTGTTTATCCGCGGTGATATAACTTTTACTCATTTGCTCATGGATGTGAAATATCGCGAGTATGACGAATGCACATAAGATTATACTCTACGGCTACGAAGAATGCGATAACCTCGGCTCACGATTCCGCTTTACGGCAGTACGTACCGTATGATGGTCCGTATGGCCACTCGGGGCAAGCTTCGTAGAGAACACGGCTTGTTGTTGACCCGGCTTTTTGATGTTTTGGTCGAATAGGAAAGCCGTATTACTGCAGTACGTGAAATCGGGAGATTATGTCTGGAAAATTCTTTGATCAGCTGATCTTTTGGTGACCTTTCTTTGAGCATAACCGCCAGCTCCTGACTGCACATGTACTCAGGATTAGGTAATTCACAATTAATGCAAAAAATCGAAAACAAATTGCGTCAGCAGATGTGTAGCAATCTCAGCAGTCTGTGGGAATGTTTAAGACGTGTGTTTCCAGACAGAATACGCTACGAATGGCACATAGCATCCGGTGCCGAAAGCACAACTGCTATATATACCGACTGCACAATAAATCTTAAAATTCTGTGTTCACCGACGAAGTACCGTTTTGGTACGAAGCAATTTAATTTAGCAATATACGCTCTATCCATAAGATAAGTTGACTCATTCAGTAGTAACCGATATTATATTTAATTCAAACAGCAGTGCGTTATACGGTAAACTGTATAAAGAATAAACATTGACTGGAAACGTAGGCTTTAAATGCGTGCATCTTGAAATGACTACTAATTATTTCACATGTTGACAGCGGTATGCCGTTGCATATTCCAGCATTGGACCAGATAGATCAATAAAGCACATAATGGTTATGATAACAGAATTTCGTCTTCTATGAAAAAATTTATCGACTTGATGGCTCGTTTAGGTCCCGCTCCAGTCTCCTTTCGGGAACTTGTGGCAGTGCATGGTTAACGCCGTTGCTTCGCCATCCATGCCTAGAAGGAAACGACATGAACTGCTTTCTTATTATGCGCAAAAAGATATCATTGCGTTCGGTCAGTGTATTACCCAGATGGTCCGCTGGATTGAGATTGATGAACGGCTGACTGTCGCAGTGGCCTAAGGACAGTCCAGCAATGCCTCGAATACCTCTCAAACCACCAACCTTTCTCAGCGACAGTCCATGCAAGTTTTCATTCACAGTGAAGATTTCAGTGTCCCCTCGGTATCCGTGTCCTAGTAGAATCGTTGCGCATTCATGATGCACGACGCTGAATTTGTCGTGCTACAAGAAAAGTGCGTCCATATCATCAGCTGTCATGCGTCTTGGGAAGTATACCTCCAGGTACCTACATTCGTTGTGGAAGGTATAAACAGTGCGTTCCTGGTTTGAAAACCGCCTTTTTCAGATCGGAAGTCAGTATTTTCTGCAAGAATAAACGATCTGGTAGTGTTGCTGTTGCACTTTGCTGCGGTTCCAGTGGTGACAATCAAGTAAACTCGATGTTCTAAGCGCATCACTTCCAACGACCGTACACCTACAGAGAAAACATGTGTTAGATAAAAGTG
The DNA here is from genome assembly GCA_034698045.1 of Paramacrobiotus richtersi. Classification (NCBI taxonomy): domain Eukaryota; kingdom Metazoa; phylum Tardigrada; class Eutardigrada; order Parachela; family Macrobiotidae; genus Paramacrobiotus; species Paramacrobiotus richtersi. Next base: position 4,890 of record JAQGAU010000021.1, read on the forward strand.
CATAAATCAGAAAACTTAGAAAAAAAAGCTTTTTCAAATAAAAGTGACAAACTTTACATCAGTTCTGCAGAGTACAGATCTGTAATACTCGCGTGTCGCGGTATAGTTGGTTGAACTGAACTAAGATTAACGAAGATACGGACACAGTAGATCTTGGTCTTAAAGTTCTTAATAATTTTTTGCCAAATAAACTTTATATATGCTGCGCGTTGTGCAACATTTCCTATAACTTACCACAAAGTGGATCGGGCCCAATAAAACTGATGGACTGTCGGCGCTTGCGCTGCACGACCCGGCATGAATGATCCTCATCCGTGATTACTTCGAAGAAAGAGAGAGCGGATGCTTCGGTTCGTTGATTAACTTCTGAAGCCAACACAAGTGACAGAACTCCCTCGTTATCTTCCCATCCCCTCACCGCCATCGCCTTTGTTAATGGGATATTGTCGCACAAGGATAATCTTCCATTGTTGAATCGGTACACGGGTGAGATCTTCTGCGCCATTTTCGACTTATCATGGGCATCTGGATGGGAGATGGCCATCGCAACGAAAACATCTCCAGTCGACAGACTGATAACATCGACGTCTGTAATGTATCGTGGAGGAAGATCTTGCACTTTAACCAAGTACACCGGGGAAGCGGAATGTGTACTTGGGCGAATTTCGTACAAATGGCTCGGCTTATCGGTCAGAACCGCGATGACGTAAGCTCGCTGATTTGCTATGAAACTCTGACAGAGAACAATAATTACCGTTATTGCTGCTGTCTCGATAGTGGTGAAAGTGTGACGGTGCAAATTACCTTTAACATTTTTACTTTTCCCTTAGTTGCCACAAACGATCCCATTTTGTCGTCACTGGGCAGAAATACAGATTTCTCGGCATCACATGTCACATGTCGTACGCGGAATCCGAAGGCTGGAGCGTCGTCGTCCATCCTGCTTCCATCGTGACACTCCAGGAGAAGCCTGAAAAGTTGTACCATACTGACAATAACTAGAAAAACTAAAAGAAAACGGCAAATTGCTTCGTAACTCGCGAGACCAGTGACCTCTATAACGTATTAGGGCACCAATACAAAAGTGTTTCAAAGCATTCACCTGAGCACAGTTGTTGCGTAATTACTTACCAAAGATCTTTGTCGTCAGATTCCAAGTGCTTGTTCGGCCGCTTGCGCAGTGGATGCCCGTAGCGCTCCTCCGGGGATTTAACAAACTCAGAGCAATACGACGTTGACAACCCCTTATGCTTTTGTATCTGAACGCGTCGGTCAAAGTCGTTTTCTACGAGCATCATGTTTACATGGAGTAAGGTCACTCGGTACAAAAACTGAGAAAGGATGAACATGCCCCTTAGCCCCACCTTTCTTTCGCTCTGGGATCGGTGTAACTGGTGGTCGGGTAGCAGTGGATGCTGCGGTAGTTGAAGGTTCCGGGGTAGTTGTTGCGGATATTTCAGATTCCTCGCCAAATGGAAGGCTCCATCCAGATTCGAAGACTACTGAGGGAAGCGTCCATGGAAGCGCTTTAGACGTCGTACTTGTAGTAGTGGTAGGTTCCGCAGCGCGAAGGGTTTTGTTGTCCGATAGGTCGGATGTGGTTTTGTTTTCGAATACCAGATCATATGCATCTGCTGGAAATAGCGCCGTTAGAAACGATAGTGTCAAAAACTTTAAAATTTAGCTACAGCCTACCAGTACCAGAGCCCTCCACGCTGCTTTCGGTATCCGCTGCAGTTCGATATTGAGTCCTCGTACTATTATGTCCAACGCAAACATGAGCGCACGATAAAGGGCAAAAAACAAAATTTTGCATATTAATACGAATGCAGCATACCGGTTATCAATTCGGGCAACGTCTGGGGCAACCGCATCAGAAATCACTGAAAGGTTTCCATTTTCAGGCGACCGCTCGATAGGTAAGAAGCCTTCGGTGCCGAGAATGAATCTTTCACCTGCAGATGCTCCTCCGGGTAGAAAAACACCGGTGTCATTTGAACAGCTGGAGTTACCCAAGCAGCTTCCTGTAAACAGTCCAGATTACACGTATTCATACTTTTACCTGTTGTCTGTTGCATATCTTTAGCATTATTACAGAAATAATTACCTTCTGCAGCTGCTGCCGAGTAGAACACACCATTTGCAAATACCGATTCCGAACATGTCCAGAACAACAAGAACAACTTGAAAACAAACAGCTGACCACTTAACAATAGGTGTAATCGACGCATGATTTAAGAATTAAGGCTTCAAACAATGACTTTTTCAAGGTGGTCGTCGCAAATTAGGCTTCCACCGGAGTAAGAACAATGTTGTTCACTCTGCCTGTTGCTTGTGCGTACTTTTGCAACATAATTCTAAATTTTGCACGTAACAGTGATAAAAGGTCAACAGCATCACATTAACGCGGTAAAATACTCAGACAGAGCAGCACATCGATTTCACATGCACGTAAATCGCTCTTAGATCGAGTCTTGCTGTTGGTTTGTGCCCCGTTTGTTGTGTAAACAAACTATAGGACTGATAACCAGTCTTTGGGAAGTGGGTTACTGGCGTCGCTGCATGTGCAGCAGCTAGTATGCATGGCACGAGAATTATTTTTTGTATCGTGCTAGTGTTACAGTTGTTACAGTTGTTACAATTATGTCATGATGAACGGCATCATCGGTTGGCGTACTCACTTTAATTGACCAAATAGGTAATGTGTTCCATATGTGACCACCAAGTTTTTGTGCAAAAAGAACCGTTTAAATAGGTTGAAACCACCACCACCAAAGGTTAAATCAGCGATAACTTCTACACACGGTCCACACTAGTTTCGGTCTTTACTGTCTACATGATGCACGTGAACAATGAATCTATATATACAGATGAACTCTAATATGTACCAGTCTGCATTCCTCGATCGCCGTAAAATCCTTTTCTACCCTTTGGCAACCAGTATGGTAGCAAAGCTTGAATCAACATTCAGAAATACTTAGATATCGTTTCTTGGTAGGCGAATTCATTCACCTACGGAAATCGCAGTTTCAAGTTTTTCTTATGTATATGGAATTAACTCAGCTCAAGTTAAAGGGTATGAATTATACTTCAGTTTCGGGTATGTTTTTCTCTGATCTGACGAGAAGGTACAATCATTACTTCAAGTCTTTTTCGCTTTTTACATTAACTTTTGTGCATAATAGCCCACTAAGCGCTTTCATTTCGGTTGTGTTATTTCGCCCAGCTTGACAGAATCTGAATGCTCAAACAGAAATCGCGCGCTTTTACTGGCCTGGTTTTTTCATGCGTCAACAATCACGTTCTGCATAAATCATCGTGGAAGCGGTCGTGATTTGAGAAGTGAGGACGATTAATGACTATATTGTTACTGTATTATGTTGCCGATGCTCGATAGCACAACATGGTAGCTCTAAACTGCAGTCTATGCTTACAAAGATTTGCTGTCAAAGTTATTAGTTTGCCTAATGCCGAAATTTGCGGGTGCTGATTATCGTTTCTTGTATGATGCGGTATCCTGGTCTTGGCTACGAGTACTGATATTTGTAGTCTCAACCGAAAAGTTCAAATTTATTCTGCTACTGCCCTTATTCTGTTAGCTGTTGAAAGAAATTACTCCGATTTGTTTGTCCATCGTGAGCGATTACACATAGTCCATTTCCAAGACCATCGTTACGTTACTTCAGTTCTTATTATTCACGTTTTCCAGTAGAACTCCATCGCACAGTTTTACATGTACAGATATATCATAAATATCATTGGTTGAAAGCTGAACTTGAAACGTGATAAAACTACAGCGGCCAGCAAATAAATAAATGATTGTGACACAAATTGCAAGAAAGCACTGGATTCAGTTGCACATGCAAACGCCAAGGGATGCTGTTAAAAAATGGAGTATTTGCAAAAAAAAGCATGAAGACCAAGGAACTCAAGACTGCTTGCGATAGGATCGGGGTCGTCGGGTGCGGTGTGTGGTCACGTCATGGCGGCAGACAAACATCACCGACACGTAAGCATGATCCGAAACATCGCAGATGGTATCTGTCACCTGCACCAGTACGTCGTAGCCATGTCCAGCACCCAGCAGGGTTTTACTGTCGGCTGGAGCTTTCTCATGGAACGGCACAGATGGGTACAGGTACCCGTTGGTTTCGTCAATGATGAACTTATTTCCGTCCGTTCTGCAAAAGAGACCCTGTTATCTTCGAAATGACGTACTCAACATTTCAGTGCACTTTCTTTAACAAAAGTATACATCATCAAACGAATCAGTTTTTTGTTAAACGTTTTTAGAGCAGCTAGATTCTGGGATTTCAAATAAAGTCTCTCAAAACAATTTATCGTAAGCCTGAGAAAACCAAACTGTAATATTGCCTCATACCAAATTATCACCTCAGATAGTAAATTTAGTACGGCAAACCGAAATAAAGAAAACAACGAAGATACTTCGATTACGAATTAACCTTAAGATAGAAGTTATCCAAAAAACGCTTGTTTTGTTCTGTTATGAAACAAAGTCCGGTACAATAATCTCTCCGATTCTCACGTAAACAACCAAGCAAAATCAAAATCTTGTACAAGAAATGAATCCCAAAAAAAATCTTACAATCGTTTGTTAGCTGAACTGAGGAAGTGCACCATATATTTCGTGACATTACTTACGCTTCAGTTTTGTTGATGATGTCGAAGTGGAACGACCCGCTCCCCGCCCGGACATGCACACCAATGGCCACATCCCCAATATCCCTCTGACTACAATCGATCTCCTTCATAATGCCTTGGGGCTCCACAACAATTGGCGCATTACAAATGCTAGCCAACGACACTAGCGGCGCACGAACCAACTGCAGTTTCACCGAATATCCAGTCACCGAGCTATTACGCGGCGGAGCGGCGCTCATATTGATCTTAATGGTGTCCAGAACGCTGAGGTCGTTCGTTTTATTTACAAAAATGTCCACGACCTGTCCGGCGTCCACTGTAATATTCTGGCAGCATTCGGTCTGGTTGGTCGTCCAAACTGCCTTAGTGAGGTTAATCGGCGCCGGGAAGTACGATTCCGACGGCGGGAAGTACGGTTGCGGACTAACGAACAAAACAGGTTTTAGGAAATGATAGTCTGCGTACATACCGTAGCCTTACGGTATGGCAATGTGTGACACGTTGACCACCGGCACAGCAGCGTTATAATGTCCATACGGGATGTTCCAGGTTGCGTTCATTGTAGGCATCATCGGCTGCATGTTCCAAGGTGTATTCAAGGGAAGCATATTCCAGCTGGTGTTCACATTCATTCCCGGCATAATAGGCTGCATCTCGATGACCGGAGGAGGACTGTACGGTGGGACAGTGAAGCCCAGTGTGTAATGAATATCTGGCGGGGTTGGGCGTTTGGTCGCTTTAAACCCTTTGCTGCGTTTCCTATAAGCAAACTTGTAGAGAGCCTCTTCGAGGAAGACTTGCTTTGTCAGTACCTCGTAGGCAACGGTAGATTTGGGTCATAGGAGTACGCAGCAATTCCTTGCTGACTGGTCAGAGAATGAACAGGCGTTCTGGTTCGGCCGGGCGTTGGACGAACAAGAGAGGCGTTGGTGGCAAATTTTCTTCGTGGTTTATTGGCGGTCAGTTGACTGATGTTGGACTGGCCGGGGTGGAATGGTGGACTCGGCCTGGACACGCCGGTTTTGAACCCCTTCACGGGACGCTTCGGGTGTTTGGAAGCTGCAAAATTATCCATTAATATCAACATATCATTATATGATTCTGCGTCAGCTGTACTCTGGATTGGTCCGAGTGTCGCCTGCAGATAGGTTCCGTTGGTAAAGTGAAAAAATTCCCTACAAAGCCGCTTGCAAAGAAAACTGGTATTAAGGAAGACGTTAAACTGATTACTGCGTGAGCCGACTGGAATTGTATTGCGGCTGCAGTTCCGTTGGAAGAGGAATGTGTATGCGAGTCGGTACATAATACTTCTGCATCGCATTTGTCGCATAGGGAAGCTGGGGCGCGATCGTAGGGGGCAGGTCAACAGGATAGGATGGAACGGCGAAACTTCGGTTAACAAACATTGGTACCTGTTTCATCGCGATAGTGTTAAGTATTCGCTCCATGTTCCGCTATTATAAAGGGCTCACCTGGAAACGTTCCTCGGGTTGAACTGGTATCATTGCGTCTGTGGGTACCGGCTGCGGAATTGTTGGTTTGGCAGGGGCGGGTTGAGACTTTCGCAAGGAGAATACGAGATCTGCTAAGCTCTCGTCGAACATTTCTTCCAGTTTTTCGTCCCGTTTGATACCATACAGATTTGGATTGTTTCCAGCAACACCTAACAGAAGTTATCTTGTTGACTAATGTTATCGTAATGACTTGTTTATGTATTATCATAAACCAGCTAGAAGATTAAGCTTACGTTCAGTGTATTTCAAGGGCGCTTTGGTATCCGTTTTATTTAAACACGGTTGCGTGGTGTTGACCTTTGGCTCCACAGTTAAAGGTGCAGTAATTTCAGGACGATTAAAACCCGATGGAAGAGACGCATTGATGAACACCAGCTTGCGTTGCCAATCGGGAACTTCTGCATCTGAAAAGTAAGCTTTCATTAGAGACTGCAGCTAGATTAAGTTTTCATACTCCAGCTACCTGTGTCGACATTAATCATGTGCCGTATCGGTGCCACACGTTCAGGTATTTGTTCGATGCTAGCATTAAACCGCGATCCGAAACTTTGTGGTGAATACACGGTCGGTCGTGCCCGATCAAAGAGAGACAATATCGTTCCTGGAGCTTTGTACTTGCTTGGTTTCGTTCGATTAAATCGATCTTTGAAGGCACGGTCCGAATCAGGCCGCTCCCACTGCGAACTGTACCGGGATGCTGCTAAAGTGGGCAGCGTTGGCAAAGGTGGTGGTAAAGAAAACTCAGCAGGGAACATCATGTCGGGAAGTTTCTGCCTGCGGGCGGTCACCGGGAGCGGAACAATAGGCAACTCGTCGTGATCTTTCGGGTGTGTCGATTCATTGTACCGCAGAGAATACTTGGACGGAGCCGGATGCGATGTTTCGTCACTGTCATTAAATCGAGATGAAAAAGCGGATCCAGGAACTCGCTCAAATCTCCAAGCAGATGCAGTTGACATGGTTTCCGTTGCCGGAGGCATCGGTGACGGTAACGTGACCTTATGTCCGGCGACTTCAAGGTATTCGGTTTCGGACAGAATTTGGTCGTAACGCGGTCCAAACAATCTCAAGATCCGCTGTGGCGGTTTTCCAGTACGCTTCTTCAACTGCTCTTCTGTCTCATTGTATCGTTTATCGAAGGACTGCAAACCCGGACGTTCCCATGCCGATCCAACTCGAACAGCTTCCTGTTTGATTTCTCGTGCCGGTTCTTCTTTTCTCGGTAGTGGAGTTGCTGGAGCCGTCGCCGGCTCGTCATGGTGGTCCGGTATGGTGGCATTGTAACGGCCGACGAACCCTCGCTGGTCATCAGGGCGTTCCCATCGGATGCCTTGATACTGCGGGTACATCGTGGTGTGCGGGATTCTTTCAGGCACATATGTATCTAGCACTGCCTGAGTGGTAGGCATTTCGGTTTCTTCAAGTGGTACAGATTCGTTATATCTGGAATCAAATGCCGCTTGCTCAGTCGGACGTTCCCATCCTGTTCCGACCCTAACATTCGCTGGTTGCTCAACTTCTTTCGGCTGCGAAGGCACAACAAGTACAGTGTCTGATTCTTCGTGGTCGTCGGGTAATGTCCCATTATAGCGGCCTACGAAACCGCGATTGGTATCTGGCCGCTCCCAATTCGTTCCTTGGCGGACCGCATAAACTGGAACAGTCGGTTCGGTTACCGGGACAAAAGCCGGTTCTGATTTGTCCGATTCTTCGGGCACTGACTCATTATATCTCGGATCAAAAGCCCTACCGCTTTCGCGCTCCCAATTAGACACCAGTCGGCTTGGTACCTGGCTGTCTTGTACGTTTTGGTATGGTGGAGGAACAGAAGGATAAACAGGAAATGGCAGTTCTGCTTCGTCGGAAATTGTGGCGTTATACCGGCTTGCAAAACCTCTATGGCTGGCCGGTCGTTCCCAGTTGATACCCTGGCGAGCCACATAAAGCGGAAGTACTTGAGGCTTCGTAGTCGTAGCGGTAAAAGGTTCATACACTGGTGCAGATTCATTGTATCGGTCGCTGAATTGCTGGTCGGCCGTCCGTTCCCAGCCGGGCCCAGCATGCGGTGTCACTGGCTGGTAAGACGCGGCAGGGGGCATCGACTGTTGTAGGGCTACAGTCTGTGGAACTTCGGGCTCAGGTTCGGTATAGTTATAGCGCTCTTTGAAATACCTCCCGAGATCCGCTCGTTCCCACCCAGTACGGGTAGGAGCACTCAGCTGTCTCCGTGGTACTTGTGCCATTTCTGGAACATTGGCTGTTGCAATCGCCGGGCTTGCTGCAGGCAGAAGGTCAATCTCAGAATCCATTTCACTTCCGTTGTACTTGGAATCAAACGCTAAGTTGCTATGCTGTCGTTCCCAGCCAACACCCATTCGGGATGTCGCTTGTTCCTTGTATCTTCCTGATAATAGTTCAGCCGGGGATACAGTTAAATTCGATGTCAGCGCTGCACTGGCTTCCTTTTCACTGTGAGCAAATCCGGGCGTAAAAGGAATGCGTTCGAGATAATCATCACCCGTTGCATTGAAGCGGTTAACAAAGTATTGCCGACTATCAGGACGCTGCCACACGACCTGCCGTTCGAAAGCAAGGGGCGAGCGGGGTGATTCCTGTATTTCGGGTAGGGTAAGTGGTTGCGGACTCGCTGCGGGCATATAGTACGGGACGGACTCATTGTAGCGATCGCTAAACTGCTGTGCGGACGCGCGTTCCCATCCGGATCCAGCGCGCGGCAGGATCGGATCATGCATCATGACAGGAACGGCCGGCTGTTGCAGTACTACAGCAACATGAGGACTTACTATCTCGGGCTCGGTATAGTTATACCGCTCCTTGAAATATCCGCCGAAAGGTGTTCGTTCCCATCCTGTGTGACCAAATTGTTGAGCTTGCATTTGTGGGATTTCTGGCCCAGTACTTGCTCGTTGCTGATCAGGAAATACTGGGGGCTGCATTTCCGGTTCCGAAACGTTGTACCGACCGGAAAATCCTTGATCTGGTATCCTTTCCCATCCGGTGCGCTGCGACTGCAATTGTGGCTCAAAAGGTATCATCGGCTGCTGAACTAGAACCTTTTGCGGCTCCATCTCAAAGTCCGTATAATTGTACCGTTCTTTAACAGCTCTGTTAAGTACTGCCGGTACAGCTTGCGACGCCATTTTTCCGGTGACCGGCGGGTAATACCCGACCGGTTTAGGTACTGACTCGTTGTACTTGCCAAAAAAGTGCTGCTCAGACGCCCTTTCCCACCCCATCCGAGGAAGCGGATAGCTTTTGATTGGCATAGTTTCTATCTTTTGAGGAAAAGGCACGGCGGCTTTGGGAACGCTGATCTGCTTTGCTGCCTCTGCTGCTTTCATTACGTCCTCCAGAGGCACCTCGGGATGGTGATCCAAGGATTCGTTAAATCGACGCTTGAAGTTTCGACTGGAGTCGGTGTATTCATCACGTAGACCAGTTGATGGTGCTCTGCGTAAACTTGGTACCGGCAATTGTGGTATCACTTGAGAGGTCAGCAGGCGTTGTTCAGTAAGTACTGGTGCCGCGCGAGAAACTTCTGCAGATAATCCTGCTTCTGGGATACTTTCATACCGGTGTTTCGTCGGCTCTTGTCCGCGATCCAGACTAGTAAATGGATAAAGATGAGGAAGTACAAAGCCAGGCTGACTGGTGTTAAGAAGCGGTCTTGAGACGTTATATCGGTCAACGAAAGCAACATTTGGTGCGGCGCGTTCCCATCCTGTAGGGACATACAGCGGAGGCAGTTCTTGCTGTGACACAAGGGACGTGTTAATCGGACGGAGGTCGTACCCAAGAGGCAAAGATTGTGACTGATCAGAAATGTCTGGGTACACTTTTGGCTGTTCTGGAGGCAATACAGGAAACCGGAACTCATCTGATTCATCGTGTAAACTATAGTTGTAACGTTGGGAGAATTCCGGTCGTCGAACGTGCGTTTCCATCGGTTCCTGTTGGACCGGCACGCTTAAAGCTGGCAAAACAGCTAGGTCAGTGTAATCATCAAACGATAAAGTGTCCCAGTTGGTTTCTATCTTGTTAAGGGTGAAGGGTGCTTGGGAAGGAATCAGTGAAACCACGCTGACCGCAGGCGAAGCTGGACTTACTACTTCATATGGAACATCACTGGTCAGGTTATATGGGTCAGAAAACGCACGGTTCGGCTCTGGTCTTTTCCATCCTGTTTGGACTGATCCAGGCACACTGGCACTGGGAATTGATGGCTGCAGCTGACCCGTAGATTGGGTATAGAGGGCGTCGATCGATGTTCCATTGTAGCGACGGATGAAGGAGCGCCCCGATGCACTTCGTTCCCATCCACTGGCAAAAGTCCTTTCTGGCATTGGGGGTATATCTACCTGAACTGGAGAGACTGCAATAGCTGGCGGAGGGATTTCCACTGTTGGACTGATAGGAGATATGGGCGCGGATTCAGGTTCAGCGTACAAGAGATCTTTTTCGATATGCTTCACTAGCACCGGTTCTCTGTTGATCTCATCCACTTCCGACTGATTGTATCGGCCTTTAAATCGCTGACCTCCAGTTCGCTCCCAGTTATTTCGGACGAGAATTTGAGGTGGTGGCATTTCTGAAGGCATTGGCGGCTGGGATGGCACCATTTCGGGAATGGGTACGTAGTATTTCTTCAGGAAGACATCCTCGTCCATATCGTCACCGATGTCCACGTCCTCAATGTTAATTCCAGTTGGACCTGTATTTAAATAATGACATCAGACTCCTTTTCAAAACGATCCGAACAGGACTTGTGCCGTCACTTCCGTACACTGTAATTTGTTTTTGAGCTTTATGTTGTTGACATTACCTGGCGGCTGCAGTGGCGCAGCATATACTGGCAAGGTAGGATATACCGTCTGCACAATGTAAGGATGATCCTCATCTGCATAGGCCTCCCCGTATCGAAGCCTAAGAGTCGAGTTCTCGACGCTAACGGACGGCATTGTTGCTAGCGGTTGTGTAAGCGTCTCTTTTGCTGTTGTCGATTCGTACTCATGATATCCAAGGCGATCGACGCCCGTCTCGTTTTCATAGCTGATCCCTTTGATAACGTTACCTAAGAGAAAGCACACGACTGTTAATTCCCTTGATTAAAAAAAATTGCATAGCGCGTACTTGGTCTCTGTTGGCTGACATTCTGATACGTCTCTTTCAACATCTCCTTCTCTTCATAATCATGATCAGCCTCCGAAACGTTTTCCTTTAACCGGATAGGAAGAACCTTTGCCGGCCCCATGGGTCTCTCTACAAAAGTCACCGGTACACCGACGCTCTTCAGATGACCTGGTAGAGTCCCGTTTAGGAAAACCCAAGTGGGTGATGGTGTCTCCATTGCCTGATCTACATTGGTGGTCAATCTGACCAATCGGATCGCCTCACCGCTGGGCTGTACATCATCGGGACCAATAGAGTCGGAAGAGTCGTTGTCGTACCGCATTCGGATGGACATCAGCTTCTGACGAGGTTGATAAACGGATCGACTGGCTTCTGGGATGTCTTGATAATCCATATCGTTCCGGGTTTGATTGTAGTTTATTCTGGGTCTCACTGATCCCACCGTGTACTCAGTTGCTGTTTCATTTTGGCGGAACTTTCGAATGACGATTGGGGCCTGCTGGGAGTTCTCCACGCCTAATGTTGTGATGCGCGAAGTATCGTTGTAGTGAAGTGGTTGAGCAGAAACGGGAATTTTCGCTGTAATCAAGCGCATATTTTCAGTACCTGACAACGTCAACTACAGCAAAAACTTACTATAGGCATCCTTTTCTTCGACAGCAGTTTCGTTATCAAATCGCACGGGTTTGACAATTTTGGGACCATGCAACTTTCCTAAAGTATGCTGTAATTCCACGGTGGAAGTATTGTCGTATTTCAGACGGTGCGGCCGCTTCATCGGTGCAGCTCCGTCCGCTCTGTAGGGTTTGCTTGGGTAACGCTTCCCGCTCAGCATTTTTGTGAAGCCCGTCGTGCCGTTAAATCGAACCTTTTTTACAATTCCTACCAAAACAGTTTCATTCAGGTATTATGTTCTGTGCATTATGGTACAGTCACAACGATAATTACCATGTTTGGTGGAGGGAATGAGCGGAATGATTAAAGTGGATGCTTTCATTTCTGCTTCGTCTTCCACTTTAGAATAGTTATCAAACCGAATTCCAGTTTTTCGCTCTAGGTATCCTGCTTCCTTCGTTTCGTTGCCCATCGACGAGTAGTTAAAATGGACTTTCGGAATGAAACTAGGCGGGACCGTGCGCTTGATCGTTACCGCAGTGGATGCTTCTTCGGCTTCGTCCTCAGGTCGAACGTCGTACTTGATTCCAGCTTTGTCATCATATCGCATTCTCCGGGATGTTCCTTAAAAAAGCACTTCGCTGACTACTTTGGTTTTGCATATTTTAACTTCTTCTACGAATATCATATCGCACAAGTACCATAAGTGATAGTTGTTCGGGGTGCCATGGTCGTTCCTTCATCAACCGCTGTTTCGTTTTCAAAATGTAGTTTCGACAGGTATGGTTTGGTCACCGGAAAGAACGCTTGCCCATACGTAGCGTTTCTTCTCTGCTGATATATGGTCGGAATAAAATGCAGCGGTACCGTATATGGGGAAGCAAACCCGGCTGCCGAATAGTTCTGTCGGTAAGGCCCATCATCGAACTCTACCCCACGGGTCCAGCCTGAAGCAAACGTCGCATGATTATAACGGCCAAAAACTAACAATTTTTTTATTCTTTATACTCTCCCTAACTTGGTACTGTATTTAGTTTTCTGGTAAATGTGTTACAATGTGTAAATAAAGTAAAACTGTGTTCCGTATTACCGGATAAGCATAAATCTTTGGTGTGTTACTGCCAAAAAAGTAAGAAGTTCATGTTCGTACCGGACAACGGATCGGCGGCAGGTGAATATGGGCTAATCGTAACCGTATTGCTAACATCATCATCTTCTTCGATACTGGATCCATTGTCGTATCGAATGGCTCTTGATGACTTCATTGGCCATGTCAAAGGCAGCAAGGTCATTCCGACATCAACTGGGAGGGCCTCGTAAACGGTACCGGCTTCCGCGTACGAAAGATTGATTTTTGCTGGTTGGCCAGCCTCCGACACATTGTAGCGCTGTGTGTCGTTGTCGAATTGGATGCCTTTCTCGTCTGGTTTGGGATAGAATTCTCCATATCGCAGTCGTCGTCCTTTGACTGAAACTACAGTAAATATATACGTGACAGCTTAAACGTCACTCACATTCATGCAAAAAATTTTTTGCAGGAAACTGAGCTAAGTTTGGACGAGATCAGACACCAAGAAAGAGCTTTTCCATGAAAGAATACTGTGTAGAAGACGTTTATTTGATTTTTGTTAGCTACGGTTTTTAGGGTATCATTTAGTTTACCAGATGGCTTATACTGCTCCGGAGTTTTCTCTGGAATGTAGTGCTGATCAAAGGGACGCACGGCTTCTGAATAGTCCTGCCGATACTGTCCGCGGCGATAGTGGATTCCCGCGCGTGTGCCGTTATCATGATGAATACCGGGTTTGTGACCTACACATGTCCAAATTATAACGACCCATTTCCCATAGTCATCAGGCCTTCAACACATTCCGTACCGTAAACTAATTTATTCGACAACAGCCCGGTAGTAAAGTATTCACGAAGTAAGTACATGTAATTCAAATAACATACCGTAACCTGGTATATCCGTATGGACGTACGGCAACTGCTGGACTGATGACTGATTGAACGGAATTTGCTCTTGATGGACGATACGGTCCGGGAAAACAGCGTGCATCAACGGGATTTCCGAGACGGGAGGAAAGGCTACAGCAGCATACTGTTCGAGCTTGTTTAATACAGGTTGGGCGAAATGCTCCGGCAAGGTTTCGGAAAAGTTGTGGCGATTTGGCCCGGTGTTGTAGCGAATGCCAGGGCTTAGTGGCGTTGGTGGTTGATCGAAACGCAATCGGCGCCTTCCAGTTCCTGCCACCAGAATTTACATTTTTATTTTTACTAATTGAACCGTTCCAGTTGAAACGTTACCTGCAGGTAGTGTGGGAGCGGCCGGTGGCAGCATAGATTCGATTTTACTCTCGCCTGAATTGTCTGAGCCACCATTGTGCTGGACTCATGGGTTGGCGCTGGTAGTGCGTCAGATAGGTCTACCCGGTATGGCTGGTTTTCACTGAGCAGTCCTGTGTTTTCACCGGATTCATTCTTGTAAAAACGCAAGCGTCGCCGTTTCACTGGAATCAGAAAGTCATTAATTCACGGCCTGCCCAGTGAGGAGGATAAAATTCATACCAGTTCCGTCTGCAGTTTGCACGTATTGTGAGACTTCGTACTGGTTATACAGTACAGGGAAGTTTCCGAACTGTTGTGTCAATGGCGGAGGCATCCCTTCTGAGTAATTACGATGCTTCGGTCCGTGCTGATAGTGAATGCCGCTTTGATTGGTGTAGCGTACGCCATGTTTCGCTACAAAAGACTTTGTTAGTTTCGGCACATTTCCCTGTGCAGCTCACGAAACATTTTCGATATCCTCTTCGCATTCGTAAATTACAACGTACGAAGTATCCAGAAAAGTTTACCATTTGTTTCTGGGACAGGTTGTGGCACCCCATATTGGATATACGAAGCAGGAGCAATGGGAACCGGTTGGAACACAGGCCTTTCCTCTGAGAAATTTTGATGTTTCGGACCAGAATCGTAACGGATGCCTGATTGATTCGTATAGCGTAAACCATGGTGAGCAGTGGCGGGAGCATCATAATGCCCTACAAAATCACCGTGTATTCGCTAAAAATTTACCATTGTTTATGCACGCGTACCTTGATCAGCTGGTGGAACAAATGCGGGAAGACTTGCTATAGGTTGTAGTAGGAATGGCGGCAAGGCTTCTGAATGATTACGATGCTTCGGGCCAGAGAAATAATGGAGGCCGCTTTGATTGGTGTAACGTATACCGTGCACATTGGGGTAAAGTATGTTATAAGGCAATGACACTGTAAAAGAACCTGGACTCAATGGACTGTCTATGACAATTAGCGTTTATTTCGCAGGTCGATCTGTTACCTTGTTGTTCAACTGCTGGGGCAAAAACTGGAACATTTGCAGGTTGGCTTGGTAGTGGTGGCAAGGCTTCCGAATAATTTCGATGCTTCGGACCTGAGTAATAATGGATGCCGTGACCATCCGGGAGAAGTGCGTTATAAGACACTATAAAAAAGCCTTGCGTTGATAATACACTGAGTGTTTGTTCGCAAATTTTGTACTTTGTTCAGCTGGTGAAACGGGAACGGGGATATACACGCCCGGTAGGGGCTGCGATGGCGGTAGAGCTTCCGAGTAGTTACGATGATTGGGACCGGATTGATAACGGATACCCTCTCGATCGGTGTAGCGCACTCCATGGTGATCTACAAACGTTCGAATAAATTCAGTATAACTGTGCGAGAAACACACATGTCAATACAGTCAATAACAACTTTGTACCGTATGCCAATGGAGGAACAGGCTGCACCTGTGGATAAACCGGTGGCGAATCCGGTACCGCAGCTGCTTGGTAAGGTAACTCCACCGGTGGTAACTCCGGCATCAAGGCAACCGGTGGTGGCCCATATCCATCGATTTCATTTTGACTTTCCGGTACAGCAGTATCGTACAAGGAATCGTTGTATCTGATCCGTGGCAAGTCTTCCCCTTCGAAATCGTGATAAGGCATTTCAGGGTGTTCCTCGTATGGTGAGTGGATTTGAGGTATATTGTCACGCTTGGCGGTCATCGGACCGGAATACTGGACTGCTTCGGAGTAGTTATGCCGGTTGGGGCCATTGTCAAAGTGAAGACCGTATTTCTGGTCGTAGTGAAGTCCTTTTCCTTGGTGTTCTGCTAAAACAAAACCTGTTTGCTGCTGACAAATTACAAATTGTCCCTTTCCAGAGTTTATCAAACGAAGTAAAATCAACACGAAATCAAATGAATAATTACTGTCTTAGTTTAATGCTAGTCTGGTGCACAATGCAGACTAGCTCGTTATAAGTTTGGTTGGTTGATCTAGTCTGTTGAGATTCAATTACGATGATAAATCTTTTCGATTTCGCATTCAAACACCGATTAATATGGTGACTATACATCTATAATAATTTTATTTAATTATCCATCTATATTGTACCATATGTAACTGCTGGAGCAACAGCAACCGGGGCCTGAGGGACGACGTAGTTCACCAGCGGCTGCTGAACAAAAAATGGTTGCGCACGGTTGTAGCTGTCACTGGGCGGGTGCAAGTCGGGCTCTGATACTTCTCGTTCGTCGTAGTCATAATGAATATGATCGTGGGCGTATTCCTGTTGTGTCTGGTTCACAGGCACAATAACCGGTATTGTCGGTGCTTGATTCAGTTGTTGATACCCCGTATCCGGACCTATCGGGAAATCTGTCTGATTGTAGCGGATGCCGGGTTCGTGCGGCTCGTCGTCGTCGTAATGAGTGTGGTCATAGTCCCATTCTCCAGCGGCCTGGGAAACGTCGACTCCTTGACCTTGTCCATAGCGTATGCCATGCCCATACGGCACTTGGGGAGAGGCTGGCAAATACTGTTGTCGTGGTGGTGCTGGTACAACGTGGCCAGGGCGCGGTCCTTCGGCATCCAGAAACTCTACTGTATCGTTCCCATAGGAAATCAGCCTGTCGTGGTCCTCGACTTCTTGGGAAGAGGCTTGCAAATACTGTTGTCGTAGTGGTGCTGGTGCAGCGTGGACAGGACTCGGTCCTTCGGCTTCCAGAAACTCTATTGTATCGTTCCCATAGGAAATGATCCTACCGTGGTCCTCGCCTTCTTCGTCATGCGAAGCTGCAGTTTCTACGAACGAATGAAAGGTCATGCCTTTATAATTGTAGGACAAAGATGAAAAGCAACACCCGTATGTTGGAAAGATTCTGTGACTTGCGTTTACTGAACGCTTTTCATGCTCTGCGAATGGGCTGGTGAAAATAAGTAACCGTGAACGAGCAATGCATACAGCTGCTAAAAATTCGTACCGTGCCCTATGTTCCGGTATGCTCCAGCCGACGCAGGATTCGGTCCCTCCACATCCAGAAACTCCATGGAATCATTGCCGTAGGATATCCTCTCGTGCATCTCATGATCGTCTTCTTCCTCACGGTACAACGGAATGCCCGATGTTTCTGTAAGATTTTCACTCGAATCATCCAGAAACAGTCATGCCAGTACTTTACTATTTTTGGCAGGATATGAGACTAACACATTACACGAGCAAACTTTTGTATCATTCAGTTTCTGCTACGAGTACAGACTGTATAGCAAATCAATATCGCGAAACCCACCGTTTTGTGCTTTATGCATAAACCGGCCCGTCGCCAAAGCCACATTCGGTGCTTCCAGCTCCAAGAAACTGATCGTATCGTTGACGTACGAGATTCCTTTCGAGTACTCTTCGTCTTCTCCTTCGTGCGAGCGGAACGTTGATGTTTCTAAACAGAATTTATAACTTTGTCAAACTTCGAAAAAAGCGAGAAGCTAATTCGTCTAAAACTGCCGATATCGAAAGACGGTTTGCCATGGTACTAACCAGCCACGTAAAAGCAACAACAACATTCTACAGGCCGTATAAGGGTCCGCTGCCGGCAGCGGCTGCCACAGCAGACTTAATGCGTACGAACTGCTATCCGTGATTTGATCGTCGCACGAAACAGCTATTAGTTATCCGTACACGGTACACCACAGGGTACAGTTGTGCTTACCGGCAATATACTGCGCAAACGGAATTTCTTCATACGCCGATTCTTCGGATTCCAGTTCCTCCGGAAACTTCAAACGACGGCTGACTCGCCATACAGGAGCTAACACACAGAAAGAAGCAACTCAAACATCTGAATTAACATGATACAGGACAGAAGCTGCAAGGTACCTTCTGGTGCGCTGTTCGTTTGGCTTACAGACCGCAAAGCAAGCTTAGGCGCGGGCACCAAAAGAGGTACAGCATCTTCGTAATCATGAAAATCCCCGATCCAATCTGCGCAACAGTAAAGCATGCGGCCGTTAACAATTGTCAACAGTTTATGCAACCCGACAATACGTACTGGTAAAAACCTGTTTCCCTGTGACAGCACCTGCGGATGAAAATATAAAGCCCAGCAAAACAAATACGGGAGTGCTCTCAAGTTTTCTAACAGGCTGAAAGTTCTTTCTATCGCTGAACGTACCATTGCCGTTAGGTCCATACAACGCGTACTGTGACTGCCTTGGATCGACCTTTCGAAGCTGACTGCCCAGTCCCTAATCCATGATCGATACATTGCCTTACAGTAACATTTTTCGATGTATTTGAGGTAAACAGCACAACAAACTTACATTTCGGCTGGAGTTGTTCACGGCGCCATTTCCTGCAGAGAAAAAGCATAAAAGTTCCCGTATTGTTCGTTAAATCTTTTGTATTATAATCTTTTTACCTCGGTTGGGAGAATCGCTATCTTGACACGAAAGCTGGTCGATCTCAACTGAAAAACGAATATTAAGGTCAACTCCGACTATAGAGCGCAAGCTATAGATATATTTGCTCTATTTACCGATATGACCGCGTTTGGCATCTTCCGTAATCCGCGCAACATATATGCGACCCTCGTTGTTGTTCATGGCAGTAAATCTGGATGCGCCAGGGGACGGTGGAAGGGTGGCAACAGTTTCCAGTTCGGCTTTGTGAATACCATCGTAACTGCCGCTCCGCAGAATGTCCGCTGTCAGGCAGTGTATCGTGCTCGGGTAGATGTTCGGCCGGTCCAGCAGAAAGATGGATGCCGAAAGTGAGGTTACTTCGCGTACCTGGTGTGGAATCGTAATTACTGTACGAAGATTCTGCAAGGAAAATCACTAGAAGCCTTACATGGTCAGTGTCTTTGAGTTCCGCAAGCGATTTTTCGTCAAGCAGTCCAGTGATGGGACTCCATTGTAGAGTTAGAATATTGCGTGTAGAACCAGTTTTTTCGCTGGCGGGCTTTTCGCAGTCATGGCTGCTGATCAGGAGGAAATACATTCCGGAAGCTCGAAACAGCCGCAGTGAATGGGCATCTATAACACATTCCATTGCACTTCAAACTTACGTAGTATTTTAATATTATATAGATTAAGCATTAACCGTACTGCGTCTGGTATTGCCCACTTTTTATCACCTCAAGGTGCTCCGTATGATAAGCGATCGCTAAGAAGCGAAAAATACGACACTTTGAAATCTTTTGTATACTGAATTTTTATGAAAACCACGGCATATTAACCAAGTTTATTAAATAATAAATTTATCCAAAAATATAGACAGTTTCCCAAAACTGCCTTTAATTTACCACAGAGCGGCGGTTTGATGTCGATATCAAGCGTTTCCAGAGTTTCCAGTAGACAATGCGTCGGATCATCGCTTTCATCCAATCGAAACAATGTCAGCTGCATTTTCTCCGGATTCTGTGGATTCCTTAGGGCGTGGACAATGTAGAAGTACCGGCCGAAAGGCCAGCCGGTCGTCGCGTGAGAGGCCCCAAATTCCGGGCTGATGCAGCGAGTGACCACGTTATCGGAGCTGATGACTTCTACTCCCGGCACATTGCAGTCATGTCCCACACTCTGGCATAGACGGCTGCTGGACGTTATCACGGCTACACGGTCCCGGTTCTGAACCATTCGAATGGTGCGGGCACCGATGCTTCCGATGGGTCCCAGTTCAGTGAAGGATAAGTAGGTGCCGTTTGGGTGGACGGCGAATAAACGCGATTGGTCGTTTTTGATTACGGCGATTACCAAACTGGAGTGTCTTCGGCTTAACACCTACAAGAGCGGATAGTGCATTAGACAATCGAATGGTTACCGTTTATAAAGATTTCGTAACGCTTGTGTCTGAAAGCAAAGCAAAAGCTGGAGTGCACCAATCGTCTGGAGAAATGGCAGCGATAACCCACGGCACTCAGCTGAGCATTGCCTTTCCGTTCGCCCGCAAAATCAAGCGGCATCAGACCAACCACTGGGTCTATTTGCTTGAGCGATAGAAGCCACGAAACTTTGCCAAACTCGAAATGTTCTTGTTAAAATCTACAGTCGAATCGCCAAGGGCCGCGCGAAAAATTGTGTACTCATCAAGATCTCGTAACCTTTCAGTGTTTTTACCTTAAAGTCACTGATTTCTCCCTCCACTTTTGCTACTGGATAAAACTGGCCATTAGCTTCTCCGTATGACTTAATCGGGAAGCTTCGGCAGGCTATGGTGCTCTGAGGCTTCAGTGCGGGCTTTCTTGCGGTGCATAAGAAACTGTAATAATAGGAGTAATAATAGGAGTACTGTATATGCTTAACCCGTTGATAACATACAATCCATTTGAGTCTTTTATCATAGCGGTTGCAGTAATTTCCTTGTCGACCGGGAAAGCCTGAATCCGCTGGAGACGCAGCGCATGTGGCAGGCATGATTTTGTAACCGGAAAATCTATGGAAAAAACGTTAAATTTACGCGTGTCCGTCGATATGAAAAAACAACTAAAACTGACAGCGTATATCGTCCTTACATTTACGGTTTTCTTGATACAGTATTGTCAATGCAAAACATTAGTCATTTTTTATAAAAGGTAAATGACCTCCAACAGTAAACACAGATTCCTCAAAGCGCAGGGAAAAAACATGCGCGATTCCTAGAAACTATGTTGCCTATTTGCACTTCGGTTTATTTCGAAAGGCTTCGAATTTACTGTCAGATTTATGTAGTGGGAAGTTTCTGATGTCTTACCTGCAGCAGCTCCCAATAGCTTTAAGAACAGCAGGATCCACACAGCAAACTTCATCTTCATGGATTACAAAGATTGATGTTTTTATGATTTACCAGCTGCAAAGCTATAAAATCAAAAATGGAAAAGCAATCAGTCCCGGAAGCTTCGTAATCCCCTCAGCAAAAGAACCTTCTGAATCTCTAATGTGCCGTATTCCTCGGAATCCCGCAGCGACTATCTGAAATCGAGTTTTTGGCTACTGTACGTCGCAGCACGGGTCGTGTTTCATCGTTATCTATACAACACTAACCTATTTGCTGAAAAAACCGAAGGCATGCACAAACTGACGCTACTTATTCATCATCGTTCCACGAGGACTCACACTGTAGTCCGACACGAAGAATGCATAACATTGGTCAATATTTAGGTCAGCGAGATAAGCGATGTAATTGACATTGGTCATTTTAGCGTTGCTTCCAGCATGCGTAATGCTGGGAGCTGAAACAGTTTATAGTTTACTCGAACGAACAACGGCTATTTATTGCGAGTTTTGGTGGAGATCGTTTTTTGGCATAATTAAAACACTGTAAATTGGGTGCGCAAGCGTGTATGCATGCGAGTTCTCATCGGTTTTTGGAGCATATGGGCAGAAACAGTCAAAACATCTGAAGAAATGTGTACGTACCGTAATATACGTGCGCTACATTTGTTCATCTACGCTCCACTACGTCTCTTCTTAAAATTTTTAACTTCTCGGGTCATTATGTATTACTGATAGAAAAACAACAAGCTAGAAGCTTCTCAGCCTGCATCCATTTGCATTAAGGAATGTCCGAAACATGAATAGCGTGTGTCAATGTTTCCTAGTTATTTTTCACAAATAACTGTTTTAAACTGTAAAAAAGACACAAACTAAATGGTTTCACTGAAATGGTTATGCACTATATATAGTAGTACGAAGTATTATTTAGTGCACTCCAGTCTTCGGCGACGCATGCACTTGCCTAATTCTCTATGGTACCTGAAATTTTTTAATTCGGTAAGAGCCCAGGTACAGGAATTACCAAAAGTGGAAAGCAGCTTAACAAAAAATTTGTCCCAGTAGGTGCGGGACGGGGACTTAAACTTTGCGATGTGACAAGGGATCCATAGGTGTAGTTTACGTCACTTATCAAAGTACTCCTCTGGATGGTTGCGTATTATATATAAATGCATTGACAAAGTTGTTCATGGTCAAACATACAAGGCCATTATGCTGATAAGGTCTTTTCGCAGAACGGCTAGAGGTAATTTTAACCCGAACAGTCGGTAAGCTATAGCCTAGGCTTATTCAGTTATTCTCTAGAGATCGAGGGTGGGGAAACCGAAAGATAACTCTCACCAGCTCTAGATATATGCGCTATAAAGTAACAGAATCTATAGCTCTACAGAGCAGCCTAATAAGCGCCTCCCGTGGCCATTATCAACCTAGTCGTACCTGTCAAAAAGTACACAGTGACGATCGACCTCGAACGCGTCTCCTCATATCGTATACATTAATCCGAAAAACTTACGATTCATGGAAGCTTTAAATTTTCATAAGTATAATGGAGAATACACTTGATTATCCGTATCTGTCACATGACATTTTTATCCAGGTAAACCGTACATTACACCGACCGCCTATCATCAAAACATGGTCGTTCTACGTAATAACCGAAATCGCCGTCTGCCTTCTTGGGTTCGTTATAAATGTCCTAGTACTTATCCAGTGTTTCCGCGAAAAACGTCTCCACACTCCCTTCATAGTATACGTGATTAATTTATTGTCATCCGGCATAATTTTCATTGTCATCCATGACCCGATGGCCATCATCAACGGTGTCTATTCCCAATGGTGGTTGGGTAGGCGATGGTGCATCCTGTACATGTACGGCAGTATGGTTTTGTGCGGCAACGTAATGACAACGCATTCGCTAATCGCCGTCAATCGGCTCTGGGCTATGCTGCTACCGGTCAGCTATCGCAGTGTCCATTCGTTTAAACTGTCACTTTGTCTGTGTCTCTGTGTGTGGATCTATGTCCATGTCGTCTGGGTGCATATTCTCGCGACGGATGACAATTATCGCTCGCATAATGATAATTGTTATATTGATACAAAAGCGAAGTATCAGGAGTTTTCTGTTTGTTTTATATTGACGGGATTCGTTCCCATTGTGTTGATTGCGACCGCCAATGTAATATTGTGGATAAAGCGTCGACGGAGAAATGTCGTGCGGATTCAAACGTTTAGTTCACATACCCAGCACAGCACTAATGAAGGAACCATATCGGTTCAGCGAGAAAAGGAACGGTGCAACCTGGTGTATTCACGGGATTTTATGCTGTTGATTGGGTTGACCTTTAGCATGGCGGTCTGCTGGACACCGGGACTAATTTATGTGGCACTGGATACATTTACATTTATAGAACTGCCGGTTGTGTTTTACCGCTTAGGTTCTATTTTGTTTTCTGTTCAAACCATCATTGATCCAGTTATTGTGATATATACGTTCCCTGAACTGCGTAGCAAGTTTGCTCGGTTATTTTACATGTAACGTACTTGCTTGTTTACTTTACGAAGTTTAATTCCAAGATCCATTAGCACTAGGTTATATTGTGTTAATTGAAAGTGTAGATGTTGTAGTTTTAACATAAATTCAACAAGAAAGTCAGGATAACAAGATGGTTCAAATTTAAGACAACAACATGCTTTTCCGGTGCGTCTACGAACAAGTAAGTGTAACGGTAACCGTTGTTTCCACCGATTCATCGCAGACATCGTCGGTTATTACAAGCGGAATTTTATACGGGTATCCCGAGCGGATATACCGCTTGTCCCTTGGGGCGACGTTGCGTTTAATTGGGACGCGCGTGTACAGCATTCCCTTGGCGTCGTGGATCTTGAATTTCGTCGAGTCGTCACTATAAAGAATCCGGAATTACATATAACGATACTGAGCTCATAATTACAAGGTTCTTGGTAGTATTTGTTCATTTTGTTTATCACCTATTTTCATTTTATTATGTAGATGTATCGTATTTGTATTGTATGCTACAGTTAAAATTCTGTATGCAGGGCAAAATATTACAAACAGTACTGTACTTCTACAAACACCAGGTGGCATTTTGTGTAACGGGAAAGAAGAGTTCATTTTGCATAACGGGAAAGAAGAGTTACAACGAACGGCTTACCTTGTTACGGTATCGATCTGGAAATGGTATGTCCCACTTCCACCTTCCACATCAACTTTCACAACCGTCCGCGTAGCACTTCGTCCACACTTCACACTTTCGGAAATATTTGTTGACTGAATGTGTAGCGCTTCTAAGCAGTACTTCGCGATAGATGCATTGAACACCCTAGGCGATGACTTCGGCTTCAGCGTTACAGACTTATCCTCTACTGTAGTAGTGTTCGACGTTTTGATGTCCACTTCCACCTCGATATCCGAATCCGATGCGCTTTTCACGACAACTTCTTGAACAGTTTCCGAAATGGTGCTTGCATCGGACAGGTTCTGATTCTGCTTTCTGTTACAAACAATCTTTGTTATGTAACATATTCGCACGGAACCTATACTATGGCATTCGTAGTTATAAACAGCATCAGTACAATGTAAACGCTTATGCTGATACGAGTTATAGGAGATGCATGATTTGTACAGCAAGATTAAGAGCTTGATTACCTGACGCTTTTCAGCTTCGGTATTTTTGTTTTCACAATGCGGACGGTTGCACGAGCAGGCAGCTGAGTAGGGCCAACGGCTATGGGCATAGGTTGATCTCGCGTCCCATTTCTCTTAAACTCTGTCCTCGACGGCAAATGCGGAGGCATCCGCAAGTCGGCGCGGGACTTGTGGTTACCTAAAGAAAACTGTGTTAAACTTCGAACAAATTCTTTGATTTTTAGAACCCGCCACAGTGCATATGCTGTGCTTTGTATATTGCAGAAGACTGCTATACGAAGCTTCGCTGTTTACGTTCTTCAAGTGACCAGCGACGACTTCTATGAAATTGTTAAGGTGAACAAGACTTTTACCTGCAGCGGTAGATATGTTGCGCGAAGAGCGATGACCATGCATTCTTCGCACAGCTGCTGGTCTGGATATGTTAGATGGAGCGATTCTTCCTACTGAAACAGCGCTTCCTAAGAGATAACAGATTTGTACTTAGTACGATAACGAGCTAGCAAAAAAGCTGGATTAACCTTTCAAAAGGCCGATCGTATTGTTGTGAACCATATGTCGTTTCGGTGGACGAGTGTTGACACGAAACGCACGAACCGGAACAGGACTAACTCGGGTACCACTCATTGCTGTCAAGTAGGTGGGATAACTTGGTGTCGGTCGCATCGGTTGATAACGAACGGGAATGTAGTCCGTCTTCGTCGACAGCAGAGGTTTGCTGTCGTTCTGGTAACTTAATCGGCGCTTCAACGTCACACGGGCAGTTGTATCGCGAAGGCGGTATGCTTGAGTTGTGGGAACGAAAGACGTAGGTGTCTGCAAAACATAACGTCCATAGGACGCGTTGGTAGGAACTGGCAAGATTGGTGAAACTATAAGTGGCAGCTGATGGGTCTCCGCTGTACGATCCGGTACCGACGATTCACTAAGCGATTTGTTATAGGAATATTGTATCGGCTGCACCAACTCGATAGGAACTGGCATAAACTGCGGAAGTCTTTCACTAGGCACTATAGATGGATTAGGCATTTCGGAGTAATCGTTTCCATCGAAAGGATCCATTATTCCTCGAAACGCAGGATCTGGTGAAATGCTGTCGTTGAACCTTAATCTGACGAAGTTACCGGTAAAGCCATGTTGTTTTATAGGCACATAGTCGAAAACATCAGGTTCCACTTCAGTACTTGCAAATGACTGATTAGTGGCATGAGCGGTGGGAAGCACGGGAACCTTATAGGTAATGTTCTGCAACGGAAGACGTTCCAAATACTGCGGTTGGGACAGATGTTCACTATACTGTAACCGGTTCACTTCCGGTAAGCTTTCGTCGTATAGCAATCGATTGTGCGCTGATGTACTGTTGTGCAGCAAGCGCTCCGTCCCAACGGTCAGGACAGTACCAGCGACTAAAACAGAAGATTTCTGGTGACCTGCCTTAGGTATCTCTGATACCTCATCTTCGCTGAAACTGTAATTGTACCGCAGCCCGGGTTCGTCCAGTGCGGTAATGTCGTCGGTTAGGGTGTCGTTGTGTCGAATTCGTTGCGCCATCGTAGAAAAGGTCAGGTTACCATAGTACTGCTCGGATCTGTCATCGTCGCTCAAACTGTAGTTGTAGCGCATTCTTGCAATTTCGTCAAAGCCTGGGCTGTCTTCGGGGAGACTGTCGCTGTGCCGTAATTGTGGGAAGACGACAGCGGTATCGTTAATATAATTGCGCCGAATTGCTTCGTTATCCGTTGGAGGGTGTGGCAATGTGGTTTTGTCGAATGCTACAACATGCCCCATCAAAGAGTTAGGTTCCTGCTGTCCTGAAGGTGCAGTCAGGCTATGCGTTTCCGGTGTTCCATCGTCGCTAATCGAATGATTGTACTTCAGTCTTGCAGTTCCGTCGAAAACTGTTATATCTTCGGACAATCCGTCGGTATGTCGAAGTCTTTTAGCCCCGGTTGGCAATGCCTGTTTATCGTCATCATGATCATTCGGATCATCGTAATCACCATGCTCTTGTAGAGCCAGCTTCAGTTCTGTACAGTTCGTCAGCGATTTATTGTTAGGAGCAGCGTTATTTGCATCATTTCTGCGGGACGAACTCATAAGCAAAGGTGAACGGAACTTCAGCTCCACTTTGTTAACCAAACTTCCATTGTGCGGCAGGTCAACATAAGGATGCAGAGTGGCATTCTGATTGGGCCCAGCTAGTCCAAACGTAGTTGGGACAGAAGATATGCTTCCGTTACGAATTCCTCCGGGTGGAAATGGAAAAGGTGGTCCATGATTAATACGTCCATTGTCCAAGAGCGACTGTGTAGGGACGAGGTGCTCATCATTGTGATAATCTGGGAACGCTCCATCGTGCTCCTTCCCGTTATCACTATGTATAGATGTAATCGGATGGAGGGATGGACCTGATGCTTCCATATAGTCCTCATGATCATAGGTGTAGTCTGCACCGTTTGCGTGAATAGGGTGTGTGTTTCCTGATCCACTGTAAATATACCATAAAATTAATGCTGATCGTTAGAAAACCCACTTTTTATAACGACTGCATACATCTTGTGAGTTTTTGACTAAGTGCACTGAGCGAAAGAATTATTTCGTATATGGAGCTATACGAAGCTTCAGTTTTTACTGCAGACTGCAGTCTGCTTAAAAAATGATACTTTTTACCCTGAAGATTAAATTATCACTAGAGAAGCCATACCTAAACTGCTGCTCGGTAAAAATCTCTCTTGCTGTTGGCATCCCGGGTGGAAATGCATCGGGCACTGCTTGATGGTCATCGTATTCGACAAAATCTGCAAGTGTAAAAAAGGCAGTTACTCTATGTATCTCGCAATGATTGTTGTTCATATTGCTCCAATATCCGCACTGTACCATCGCCATCTTCTCCATAGTCAGCTTGCAAAGAGTCATTGTAGCGAACACTTTTGACTTGCACATTGTTCACACCGGTTGGCCCATTACGAAACTTCTTGCTTTGAAAGTAGTCCATATCCGTTAACTCATCGGGAAAAGGAGAAGTGTTTTGCGTTTTGCTCAACGGTGATGGAAAAATGGGATTGGAAAGGTCGAAGAAGTTTATCGAGTCGTTATAGCGTAACCGGTTGGGTAGGCTAATGTTCTTGATGAAGCTGTCTTTTGCCATGAGAACATCCAGATGCAAATCTGCAATTGCATTACCGGTTGACAAATATTCACAATTCTTTTATGTCCGCACAAAAGGACTTACTCTGTGACGGCGACTGCATGGCTTGAGGCAGCTGAGCTGCTAGTGCCATATGGAACGGCTTTCCGATGAAATTGGTGAACGTTGGAAAGGATTTGCCGGTGTTACTTAACGATGCTTGCGCTAGAAAAAGAACATATCGCTTCTCATACATGGATTAATCTTAGCATTCTCGGACGCACTGGCTATGGCTTTAACGGGAAATTCAAAAGCTTTTTGTGTTGGTGATAGGCCACGGAATCTTTGCAGGTTGCCAATCTCAAACGAATTCTGGAACAAAATAATGTGTCGTATCTGACAGTGGTGCGTGGTGTGAAGACTCACGTTCATTCCGGAATGATCCAGTAAATCCGTTGCGTTTAGATTAGCCAATATCGAACGGGTAGCTGCCAATAAAGTTCGAATCGGTTTTTAAGTAACTATATTCTCACTTGACACACTGAATACGTACCTGCGTGATATTCACCCCGATCAGGTTCAGTGGGATAAAACAGCTGGTCCACCTCGACTGCAAAACAGCGGTCTCACACAGTCATCTATACACTGCACAAACTACACGAAAGAACCTTTCTGTTCGCCATTTTCAGTATCCATCGTCTTGGCAATGAATATGGATCCGTCGTTGGTGTTCAGCGCAGCAAAATGTGACAGTTGAGGTGTGACCGGCATGGCGGCCAGAGTTTCCAGTGTGACGCTGCGTGTCTCCATTTGCTTTTGCTTGCCAGTCGTTATGTTGAAGATGCTGGACGAATCGGATGTCAGACAATGGAGGGTACTCAGGTATCCGCTTGGTCTGTCCAATAGCAATATCGATGCGGACAGCGGTGTCAGACGATGTAACTGTTGAAAATAAATAAATAACAATCGAATGCACATTTGAGACAGATTGAATCAACTGCAATATACCTGATTACTAACGTTATGTACCTTAAATGCCGAAAGCCAGCCCAGGGGTTTTAACGTTAACGACCAGCTGCTTTAAAGTGCTTGAAAGACCCCTCACCGATCTTTACCAATCAGCTTCTATATGCAACTGTAGGTACGAGCTGCAGAGAAAATGCTATTCTTTTTGAAAGTAAATCGCTGAAAGTATCGTCTGGTTCTCTAACTATGCCTTTTCTCAGCAAACAGCGATCTTTGGTGCGAGTACGAGTATATGTTGGTCATGACCGACACAGTCTTTCAGCTCTTAGAACTCTTAGAAGTTTCCACTCTTACATGTTCGGTCCCGCTAAGATATTTCATGGACTGTCCTTCGAGCATCCCAGTGATCGAATTCCACTGAATCGCAACCAAATCCCTGGTAGAAATGTGTTGTGGATGGACTGGCTGATCGCAGTCACTGCTGGCGACCAGTAAGAAATATTGCCGCAAGGTTCGGAAAAGCTTGAGCGAATTGATATCTACACAACGTTTGAGAATAATCAGCCTGCAGTACCGTCCGTTTTCGCTCAGCTTACCGCATAATTTAACCGGCAACTTGACAACCTGCAGTTTCTCAATCCGGCACTGCTGCGCATTTGCCGCCGAGTCCATCCGAAACAGCATCAGCTGATTGACGCGTGGTTCAAGAACATCTCGAATGGAATGCACAATATAGACATACGTGCCAGACGGCCATCCGGCAACGGAAGTAGACACGCCAAAATCCTGACCGGAACAATGGATCAGGCTGTCATCCTGGTTGACAATAGTGGCGGGAGGAATGGCACAGTTCTTCCCGGTACTATCGCAGAACTGACTGCTGGATGTCAGGACAACAACACGGTTCCGGTTGCGCACCATGCGGATGACGGATGCCCCGATAGTTCCCGTTGGTCCGATTTGTTTTAGATGGACGGTGGAGGCGCGAAACATGGCCGAGAACAAGATAGCGGGTTGGTCTTGTACGGCAGCGATCATCAGATCGGAGACGTTTCGATTGGTAACCTGTTGATTGCATGAAAATACCGTAATGATACTTATTCAAGTCTTTTGAAACGATTCACAAGTCAGTAATTACCATTATATTAAAAGAATAGTCATTTGTAAAGTAATACATTTTGGAATGTGCGTATTATGGAAATGGTTCACCGGACGAAAAGGGTACGTGTACCTGGAAATCCGTAATTCGGCCGCTAAGAACACCTGCATCCCGATAAATCCCATCCGACTTCGTTCCCAGTGCACTTAATCGTAAAAACCGACATGCTATTCGGCTTTGCTGGAGGTCACTTTGCCACAAAGCAGTGCATGTAAAACTAACAACAAACCACAAACTGTTTGCTGATGTCCTAGAGCAGTTAATGGAGTATGATATATGAAACGTACATCCCATCTTTGCCGCGCATCAGAGCGGAAGCAGTGGCATTCCGGGAAACCGTGGTGACATCCAACTTTCTCACTTGAAGGCCTTGAGGTAAGCAAGATTTTGCTGCATAAACACCTGAGAAAAGCGGAAACAATGAAAACACTGGTACTGTTGCAACGCCAGTACCATGTTTTAAAATTTCATAACCGTTTACACAATACTAAAATACCGCAGTTATTAACTCGCGATAACACAGTTTTCTTCCGCTTTGCTTTTACTGCAATAATGGTTAGAGAAGAGTCTAATCAAAACAGATTCTGGCCAAACTAATTCTAGAAATCAGTCCATTGATCCATTTTCTTACCATAGAGAAACAGCAAAAATCCAAACGCGCACACGATTAGAAGATTCCTCAGAGAATCCATTTTAATGGCAATATAAGAAGCATGTCATTGAACGGTGGGTAAAGAAATAATTGCAGAATTTCCGACTAACAGTATAGAAGCTACCGTATAAAATGATAATGCTGATTGTGAGCTGAGCAATTCATTCCAGCCAGCTGCAAGAAACTTTCCATCTGCCGTTAGTAGGAACACACATTTTCGTTTGGTCATTGACATCCGGAATCGTGCCCCTTTATTTGTAAATACCAAGCAACATGTCTGTTTTGTAAACATTACCCTAACTCACTCGGTTGTTTTTGCTATTCCTTTGCGTAATGTACTGGGAAAGTTGTGACATACATGTCGATCTGTGCATTTTTGCTGGTTAGTGGTTGACGACCTTAGCGGAATCTGATGTAGCTGTGATTTCCTGAATACTGATTCTGGAGTGTCAGACTACACCAGACCAAATCGTGTAACTTACGGCTTCTACTGTTAAGCTATTGATGTCCCCAGAAGTTCGGAGAACAACGAATTGGAGACATCTAGGATACCGTTACAATGGTATTGTCAATGAACAGGAATGTTGCTCGTTTTACTGTATCAGTGCTTCGCTCCAGTAAGATGTCTTGGCCTCTCGAAATTATTAAATTTATTTATGTGGTTGCGTTTTCGATCTATGAGCATATAGCCTGGTTTCACAGACAGCAGATTGTTAATTCAGTCTGCGAATAATAACACTATTATCACTTTATCAGACACGAACTTCACTACCGACGCTGTGAATTATGTTTATTTTGATAAATGAATACTTCATTATAATAATCTAGATCTGCGCCCATTTTACTTTACAAATCCAGCAAACAGCACGTTGCTGGCCTACACATGTCAATGTCAGTACGCGTAGGCATAGTGCAGTTAGAATTCTGGATCAGAGACACAAATTTAACCGGAAAGAATCCTGAAAAGTGTTTTATTTAGCTTGCCGTTGAGAAAATTTCTGCTGACCCACCGGACGCTCACAGTCATGGTTTGGTTTTAATTTTCCTGGTTTCTTCGGTCGTTCTGTGGTTTTAACACAGAGGCTATGGTATAAATAACCATCCCCTGCGTGTTTTGTGTAAACGTGTAAACGTTTTGTGCTCCCGTAGTATTATCAGCAATAAAATCTGACCTAAAGTGCAACGTGTACGAGGACCGCTCGTACGGACAAGGCCTAACACAATCACATTATGATCTCCCCAAAACCGTATCAATCAATATAAACTATTGCAGTATTTACAAGCTACAGTTTCAGTGCACATCAACAAAGGATACGAAACATTGTCATACGAACTACCAAAAGTAGGAGTTTACGGGAGCTATTTGCATGGACCATAATGGCTAAAACTGACACCCGGTCGCACACAACATTAAAAAGTTTCCAAGCATGAAACCTTTCTTAGTAATTGGATACTGCCGTTTCGTGTTACGTTTATTTGAAGCAGATGTTGAAGTATTGTCTTCACATTCCAGACGTCTTTGAGATTTATGTCGTAAACATTTTAATGTCAACAGCATGCATGCAGCATTAATAGTTCGTCAGCGCAAACGTGCGTGGTCATTACGATTTTGACTAAATATAACCCGTGTCACTAGTATGAAACACTCAAGCACAACATAATACACTATTTATGTAATGTTTATTGCGTGCAGCTCGTCGTATCAGCGGCATATCTAACAATAAAAAAAGCGCTATGTATATGCAGGGTGACAGATAAACCAGACAAACAGCATCAAAGATCTTCGCATTAAAGAGCCAGTGAAATAACCAGAGAGTTTCAGTTTTACTTCAGTTTCAAACAGTGAAACGACAGACATTAACATCTATCAGGTGCGATACATAAGTTAAACGAAATTCGAAGAGAAGTGGCAGCTAGCCGAACCGTCGTGTTTTACGGCACATGTAGCTTATGGTCAAGAGGGTCTCGGCAAAATCGTCGCACACATCATCGACAACTCGAACTGGGACATAGTAGTCATGATCAGGACGAAGATAGTTCGGATCGTCCGACATCACATCGGGCCGGACTGGTACTCTTGGGTAAAGGTCACCGCCGGTTTCTTCGAACCGAAAGCGTCGGCCATCGTGTATTCTAAGATCACGTTCGTTAGTCACACGCATTTTTCAGCTGCCTGTTGTTAAAATAAGAATAATGCTGGGCTATGCGATTTTCAAAATCAAAGATGTAATTATTAAAGATTCTTAAATAATATAACAAAAATGGGTTTGATTCGAATAATAATCTGGAGCGGTTTTACCAAACAACAGCACAAAGTTAATTAAATTAATGTTTAGATTTCAAGTAAGTTACTTCAGTACCAGTACCCTCTAAACTCTTTGATGATCGTATAACTAAACGCTCCACTTCCGCCGCCGACACTCAGTTTGATCGGGACATCCGTGGAGTTGCGGTAACAATACACATGCTTGACGTAATCGGTATTTTCAATCCGGAGGCGACTGCTGCATGCATCAATTCCAGCTCCGCCCTTCGTCTGGACGAGCTTGACTTGCACGGAATGCATGGTCGACGTGGAGTCGTTGCCAATAAACGCGTTAACATTCAGAACTACATTATCCGGCACACTACTAGATTGGTTGCGAATGGTCACTTCATGGATCTTGGTGCTGATTGTCGGAAGTAATGAATCGTTCTTGCTGCTGAAAGGCAACAACGACATTAAGATATGTGGCTGTATTGCCGTTAAATGGTTTGAATGTACGTACCCGTCCGGTGCGTTTGTGCCGTAAGGAGACTGGGGTAGTTGTCCTCTCCTTCCACCCTTGATCACTTTAATCACATTCTTCAGACGCACTTGCACTGTCAAGTTGTTGGAAATATCCATAGCCTGATCCGTGGGTTTGGGCTTTTCTTTGTCACTAACAGGTCTCCGGTGTTTGCTACGTGCTCTACGAGAACAGAATAGAAGAACGTCAGTACAAGATGTGCTAATCTTGGCTTAATTTAGCGGTTGATTTATTTATTATTAGTTTGTTGTTAGGTGCATGAATGGTTTTACCGTTGGAGTTCCATGTCTTCACCCCCGTCCATATCTTCGTAATACCGCAGTCTGCCAGGTGACCTTTCAGAGTGAGATTGTCCGCTTTCTCCAGACTGCCCTTCGCTGACCACGACCTTTCTGCCGTCGGCTTTTGGTTTTCGAACGCTAACTTTGATCTTGCTGTGTGTTTTCCTGGTTTTCACAAGTTGTGGTTCCTCCTGATCTTCCGTCTCGACATTGTCATAAGTCGTATCTGTGACGCAAAAGATGAATTAATATAAGAAACCAAAACAGAAAGGTTTTACTGTAACTGTGTTGAAACGCATTGTTGGTACCTGGATATTCCGTAACTGCGGCGCCATATCCTTCGGACCTGTGGATAACAAAGGGGAAACTTAGGCACGCAATTCCAAAAATTATAATCGTGTAGGCAGTCATACATCGGCCCTTCTTCGTAATCTTCCTCAACTGGATCGCGATTGGCCAATGGTCGTTTTCTAGTGACATGTTCCTGCAGTTTGCGGTGCTCGCGGTACGAAGGTCCGTGTTTCGGTGTAAATGCGAAGGGAGACTTTTCTTCATAGGCCGACTCCAAAAGTTCCTCATTCATTGCTTCCCGGGCGAGCATGTACATGTTTGGATGTTTATACCGGTAACCTGGAAGATCAGGCGCGTCACTTTTTTAACTAAACTTAATCATGTGTTACTTACTTTGTTGCACTTGGAACTTTTGCATGATGTCAGCATCGGTTAATGTCGATATATTAATCTTCCCATTGGAAACCTGTCCTGTAGGTAAAGGAATAACTGCGACTGGAGTCGAAGGCATTGCCGGCTGAACCCGGTGTTCCGGTGGCAAAAGTGATGGTTGGCTGATTATTACCGGACGAGGCTGATGTAATTCTGAAAAATTACCCATACTTATCATCCAATCCACATATACCAATATGTATTTATGTACAGCAAACTGCGAAAAGTAATAGAGTAACATGTCTGTTATACACTGGCAACGTATGAGCTACGGTACCTGAAAAGGCTGATTGGTTTGTTGGGTATAACTGGCTGTCGCCAGCCCGAACCAACGCATCCATTGGGACTGGAGTCAGAGGCTGTGGTCGGAAATCAGGATAAGTAATGCTAGGGAGAGCGTGTATGCCCAAGATTGTTGGTGTTATGTCCAGTTCTCCATTATCCTCCAATGACATGTTGTGTCTTAATCTTGCGCCACCATACAGCTCTTCGAACCCATGCTGCCTTTGCATCTTGGACTGTTCCATACTGATATTCTGGGTAGGAATCACAGGAGTCATGATCACCCTATCTGGACCAGTTTGTGCCGAATGCGTAGGAATCGCTTGATCTTCCGTGTGATTGTAAAAGGACGAACGCATGCCAGCGGGCATATGTGGAGTAGGGCCAAATGTCATGTTGACTTTCGGTGAAAATTGAATCTCCTCGTGTCCTGTTGGGAAAGAGTCCAAGTATTTCAGTCTGTCGTTCACATCCGGAGAATGTCCCAGTCCCTCGAAGAAGTTTGCTTTATCGCTGTAATTAATGCGACCGTATTTTGGCGCTTGGATTTTAATTTGGTCTCGTTCTGCTGCAGTCGGAAACAATCTTGGTAGTTCGACCGTTGGATGGATGATATGTCTCGTTGTTACTTGTACGGGAAGTATTTGCTCAGGTGGAGCAACCGGTCGATATGCCGAAACGTTGTAAAAGGTCGGTGCCGGGTAGTAGGGATGCAGGACATTACTCGGCATCGGGAATTCCTCCCCATGAAAATCGCCATGTTGCTTCAGTCCGTCGGCTGTCCAGGATGTACCATTCATTCGGTCGGAATCCGTTTGCCACATGAACTGGTCTCCCATGGAAGTTTGATTGGGTGCAGTGTGGTGCATTCCTGGGAAATCTTCCGGACTTTCTGTGGCAGATGGTTCCACTTTTTCCTGTTCTTCTCTTGTGATATTAACGGGCATTGTTCTCTCTGAATCGTTCTCAGGTTTGAGATTATCGTGGAACCGTAGCCGATCGGTCTGGATGTGGCTTTCATTGTGACGAAGACGGTTAACCACTTCGGTTTGATCTCGCAAAAGACCCGGGAGCGGTGTAGTGCCCAGCGAGTGATGATGCTGTGGATAATCCGCGCTGACGTAATCAGTGTCCATAACTTCTTGATGTTTGGTGACATCTCGTGGATAGGCTGGCGTGACTTCTTCAGCTGGACCATAAGTAGCATTCTGTTGTGGATAGCGGGTATAGGCTGTCTCGTCCAGTTCTGGGGCGTAGCTGATATCCGGTTGGGATGTTGCAGTGTCTTCATAGATCCATCCGTCTCCCAGACGATGTCCAGCCAATCGATCACCCATATCAAACGGGTATGATCCCGGGGTCCAAGATGGTGTAGGCACCACAAGCTTGAAGGCATTGTGCGGTTGCATTAAGTACGGCTTCTCCGGGACCAGCATATCATCACTGTATCGCATTCTGTCTGGTACGCCAAAAGTACGATTGTGTCGAATACCGTCAAAGTGCTCGGAAGCACTTTCGTGAAACACCTCGGGAAATGGATGTACTGGAAACATTGGTTGGTGGTACATCTGGCCAACATCGGGACGCAGCACTGGTATGAATGCCGGGGGACGGGTTATGATCGGGACACCATATCTTTCGTCGTAGTCGATTCTTGTTGATAACCCAAGTGTCTGGTTGTGTCTCAATCGACCATTTGACTCTATCCTTTGGAAGTCAAAACGGTTGCTGTCCGGCAACGGTTGATGAGTCAGTCGGTCCTCCACGGGACGGATGTCCTTTCCAACCGGCAAGAATGGAATCTCGGGTGCAGACACAGGTACGAATGCCGGGGGACGGGTTATGGTCGGTACACCAGATCTTTCGTCGTGATCGATTCCTGTGGATAACCCAAGTGTTTCATTGTGTTTCAATCGAGCGCTTGATTCGTTCCTCTGGAAGTTAATGCGGTTCCTGTCTGGTAATGGGTGGTACATTAAGCGGTCATCCAGGGGATGAATGTCCGTTCCCACCGGCAAGGATGGCGTCTCTGCAACTGCAACTTGGATAGCATTCGGATATCTTTGTGATGAATCGTTTACTGCAGTAAGTCTCAAGTCTGCGTCGCGAGCAGTGTCAGAAAACCCAATGGAATCAGCGTGGAACAGCCGATCGGCAACAACATGATGGTACTGTAGTCGGGATGTTTCGTTTCCTTTGCGAACTGCACCGCTTTCGGAAGAGCTGAGTGGAATACTTGCTGTATCTTCATAGAATGTCAGGCCATCGATATTCTGCAGGCTTTCTGTGAAAACAGGCGTAGCGTTCTTCTTCATGGTATCTACTCGGATTTCCGGCTGAGCGGGGGGTAAAGCAATAGCTGGCCC
Organism: Paramacrobiotus richtersi; assembly: GCA_034698045.1. Taxonomy (NCBI): domain Eukaryota; kingdom Metazoa; phylum Tardigrada; class Eutardigrada; order Parachela; family Macrobiotidae; genus Paramacrobiotus; species Paramacrobiotus richtersi. The sequence continues at coordinate 41,911 of JAQGAU010000021.1, forward strand.
TTGAACTTCGACTCCATCCAGTGTTTGATCGTACAAAACGCGGTCGCTAATTCCGAAGGTATCGTTGTGACTCAGTCTACTTGTTACCAGCGTATCGTTGTAACGCAGTTCGCTGGATGACGATAAAGGAATATAAAGGGCCTTGGGTGGAGGTTGGCCAAAGCCGATAGGTGGGGAAGCTTCGTGTATTTGAAGGTCGTCCGTATGCAGAAGCCTGTCTTTCCCTTTGGTGCTGTCAAGTCCGAAGTGGTCAGCAATTGGCGGAACGATATCCAGGACTGGTGTGTGCGCTACGCTGGTCTCAGAAAAGGTGGTTAATAACGGAACAACCCCAGGAGGCTGCGGACTCAGAACCGGAGGGCGTACTTCTGGACTATCCAGAATCTTGTCGTATGCAATGCGATCAACAGTACCCAGACTTTCGTGGTGTTGCAGCCGATCGCTGGCTATGGCTGTTTCGTTGTACATTCGTCTCACTACCGGTTCGGACTGCGGCTGAGCAGGTTTCGTTCCTGGTGCGTACGGAGCAACCGGTGGTGGAACTTCGTTCACTGTAAGATCATCCGTGTGTAACATTCTGTTTTGTCCACTGATGCCATCGAGTCCAGAGCGATTGCCGTACAAGAAGCTTCCATTCAGAATCGGTGCGCCTGCGGTTATAGGTGAAGGAGCCGGAACCGCAACGAAATCAACGCGAGCAGAGTGTGGAACAAGAGCTGGGCCAGGTGCTTCAAGACCGTCCAGTGCTTGATCATAAACGATGCGGTCGGATACGCCTAAGGTATCGTGATGTCTCAGACGGTTCGTTGGTATAGCAGTGTCGTTGTATCGTACTCGCTCGACTGTAGCAACCGATGACTGTTCCTTAGCGAATGGTTTGAACGTTTCGGAACCTTGCAAATTATCCATATGCGCAGGCCTATCCTCTTCGATTATGTGATCGAATGATAACCGGCTCTTATTCAAAAACGGCGAAATTGTCACGTTCGGCGCCAAAGGAATGGGACTTGACGGAACGGACGCAACGTGATCCGGGTACCGCGGCAAAACATGTGGCCCACTGACTTCATGACCGTCCAAATTGTCGTCATGGGCAATTCGGTATGGAATTCCCAGCGTCTCGTTATGTCTCAGTCGGCTGCTTGTTCTTTCATTGATGGTTGCGTTGTATCGTTTCTGGTCGGGCAACTGCACGAGATGATGTTGGACAACGGTCACTGGAGCACCATGTGCGACAAGGTCATCAAAAGAGAGAGCGTCCTTTTGGTTTATGTCATCGACCGTCAACCGGGTCATGCTTGCAACCGATACGGCGGCGTCGATGGGGAAAGCCGCTACTGACGGACTGACTGGATCACGAACCGGAAGTGGTAGAAGACCTGAGTGAAGTATTTCTGCATGGTGTAAAAGTCCTTCGTGTTCTAGTTGAGCCGGAACACTTAACGTTTCGTTGTGCTTGAGCCGGTAACTAGCAGGTAATTTGACGGGTATCTGATCCATCGTGAGCGGTGCCGGCAATTCTGGTATCAGCAGGTCATCCAAATGCGACATTCGCCCACGCGCACGGAGTTCATCCAGTACTTGATTACCGCTTGTAATCTGCTCATGCGGCATGCTGAATTCAGGAGAATAAGTTGGCAACATGTCAACGGGGGGCAGTGTTTGATTGGAAGCCAGTCGTGTGTACGTTTGTTTCATAGAAGCTATCGGTGGAAGAACCTCTGGTTCGTGAACATGTCCCAGTGTATGATTGAGACGCAAACGCTGGCCGCCAGTTTTGAGAGTTTCTTCAGCTGGAAGTTGATTTCTCCTAGGTGTTCCCGAGGTGTTATTGCTGACAGGTGCCGTGTTCTCTTCATTGTACATATTGATCCATGATCGATTATCGAAACGCAGTCTGTCAGCTATTCCAAGCGTTTCCGAATGTTCGATGCCACTTGTCGCGTTGATAACCATTCGCGGATAATGTATAGCGGGTGGAGTAACAGCGGCAACAGGTTCACCGGTAACCAATGCAACCGGTTTCACAGCTATATGACGAATCCCGCTCTGTCGGTACGTTTCGATAGTCGGAATGCGATCTTCGAATTTGATTCTGTCAGGGATGCCCAGGCTCTCATCGAATCTGAGTCGGAGTGTTTCTTCAGTCTCTCCATATTCCGTCACGTCGAGGATGTGGGGATATTGTGTCAGACGAGGAGTATCGGTGTACAAGTGGTACGAGCGATTTCCGTACCTCAGTCGATCTGCTACTACAGTGTCGTCGTGATCGATTCTTGGTGGACTAGTAACCGCGATGTAGTCCGTTACAGCTATCCGATGCGGGGATTTGGTCAGCACTGGGACTGGCGTTGAGCTTTCCGGGCGAACTAATGATCCATTCAGGTGCTTTGGTGTTTCAGGGAAGTTTTTGATGTCGTCGAAGTGGATTTGGTCACGTACACCCGTAGAATTCCCGAAGCTTATGCGGTCTGTCAGGGTAGTAAGGTTATGGCGCATTCTGGTATCTTCAAAGCCTAAGGGATCAGAAAAGATTAGACATGTACAGATAAACGGCTACCTGATATTGGCTCTTTTCTGCTAAGTCTCACCTTTCACGTATTTGGCGCGCGAAAGACTTGGTTTAGGGATTACGCCTTTTCCAGTGATGTTGTACGGGATTGGATTCTCTTCGTAGTCGTACATAAAATCGTCTTCAGGTTCCAGGTGGCTTTCGATGTGGACAGGAGGAGCTACGCTATAGGCATCGATATTAGTACGTTCTCCGTAATGAATGGTGTTTCCTTGATGGGAAGCATCGTATCGTATGCGATCCACATCCATGCTCAAGTTGCCATACTGTAATCGATCACCTATTTGAAATGAAAAATTTGATTTCGAGCACAACAAATTAACTGTACGCATTGGTCAGGTATTATTGTTGAACTTAATCGTCCTTACCAGTCGAGGCTATAGAAGGAGCTTCAGTAAATTGCTTATACATCAAGGTGAAATTCCGCTCAATGGGTGGGGTCACTGTAATCTCCTCCACATCGAAATCAGTGTCATTTCTCGACAAAGCACTAATATTTTTGTATCGACGGTAAGGTGTTGTAGGCAGATGTGGGGCATACGAGAAGCTTTCATTGCGGTGCGCAATACTGTCAACCATAACCGTATCATCGAATCGCAACCTTCCTGGAATTGGTTCCAAATGTGGTGCAGGTGTTCCGTGATACTTGACGGTGTAGTTCGACAAATAGGATCCCATCCTAGGCGGCAGTGTTATTCCAGGATACGTAGCCGTTATGTTATGGAAGTATGGCTTTGTCTGGTAGACGCGGTCCGCTTCTGCGTAACCGGTGTCGTTACGAAAGCTGGTTCTCTGTTGCAGGAGATAGCTGCCTTCAGCGTGATGAAGACGATCGGTTTCCCTTGGTGGGGTCACTGTGATCTCCACTGCGACATCGCTATCATTTCTCGACAATACACTAATATTTTGGTATCTCTGGTAAGCTGGTGTAAGCAGATATGGGACATACGAGAGACTGTCGTTACGGTGCGAAATTCTGTCAACCACGACCGTGTCATCAAATCTCAGCCTTGCTGGGATTGGTTCCAGATGTGGTGCAGGTGTTCCATGGTATTTGACTGTGTAGTTCGATAGATAGGATCCAATGGCTATCCGAGGGGCCAGTGTTATTCCAGGGTATGTGGCGTTACGGAAATATGGGTTTGGCTGGTAGACGCGGTCTGCTTCCGCGTAACTGGTGTCGTTACGAAAGCTGGTTCTCTGTTGCAGGAGATAGTTGCTTTCAGCGTGATGAAGACGATCGGTTTGCATTGCTGTATCGCTCGTATGTATTCCTTGCGGCATAGGTGTCGAATATTCTGAAAATTTCAACGGTTCATGTCGCAAAGTCTGATTCATATAAACAGTTTACAGTTGGAAAGGTACTCATTTGGGAGAAAGCAGCCAACAGTCATGAAGAAAATGTTACAATGCGCAACAGCCGATGTAACGCAAATTAGCACTGCAGTTGTATGCACGTAAATTATCCTTTAAACTCATCTCACTCGGTAAATTTTCAGAAAAAAAATCGAATTTCGTACCGGCTCGTTCTGGTGTGTGTAGCTCGAAGACAGGTACAATTGTCATGTTGGCTGTGGTGCGTCTCATTTGACCAGGCATTTTGGTAAAATTTGCGTATCGGTAACGTGGTATGACACCTGAAAGTTGTACATTAAAAAATTGTCACGAAAAAGTGTCGTATTGATTAGTGATAACGAATTTACGAACCGTGTGGCCGTTTCGCTTTGGTGCGAGGTAGCAGAGTAACTGCGCGGTCTGCGTGTATGGTATCCAGAAATCCGAGCCGATCGCTGATCGACGCATTTGTATGCCGAATCCTGTCTCCCACCGTATCGTCAGGCCTTAAGCGGCGCGAAGGTTTGCTCACTGTGGCGTTAGGTCGAAACCGTTTATGAGATCCTGAAAAATAAAAAATGGTCTTTGTACCGTTATTATCGCACGGCCGACTCACAAGCATATAAAGAAAGAACGCACCTTTTGTCCCAGGCATTCGAAATGGGGTTGTTTTCGTGACCTTTTTACGGAGCATAACAGTTGTAGAAGGACTCGGAGTTGCGGGTGGTGCGGTCTGGTCTTCATGAATCATCGAGATATTTTCCGCCACCGTGATATTATGCTGCAGTCGATGTCTGGATGTGACATTCTGGCGTCGTCTGACCGTAGGAGGAAGTTTGGAAGGAAACACACCATCGTGCGGTTCATCATAATCGTAATGGAAATCCACGCCTTCGAGCATCGCCTCATCATGAACGGAGAAGTTGCTTACTTGTGACGGAATTGTGGCCGGTACGATTTCTTGCACTGCGTGCCTTCCCAGAGAATGATTCAAAAAGACCCTTGGAGCTGCGGGAATTTCGGATGGCTCAAAGTCCTCGTAATGGGCTATATCTTCAGGGACAATCTGTACAACTTCCTCGTAATCCTGACTGAATGCGTGTCTGACAGGTGTGGCAATGGACGGTTCAGGTCCTTGAAACCCGTGTCTGGATGGGAGCAATATCAGCGAGGGCACTCTGGCTGGTTTTCGGAGAGGTCGTATGGGCGGAGCGATTTCCAACACCTGAGGGGTTTGGGATTCGTTGAGTAAGAATCGATGTGAACCGAGGGTCTCGTTGTAGCGGATTCGGTTGGAGGTCATGGAATCGTTATAACGTATGCGGCGCGGTGGAGCTGGCTTTGATTTCGCCCAAGTAACCGGCCGATCTGAAAGATTGGTTCAAAGATGTATCCGGCTTTGTTTAGCAACGGTAGCAGTGAACAAGTAGTGCAACATACAGCCATATTTCGTTGCCGGCCGCTGTTCCATTCCGAGTCCTACAGTTGGACCATGAGTGACAGATTCTATGCTTTCACCGAATTTCATCCGACGCATATTCGTCGAGACGGGTTTCCCTAACAGCGAACATTGTAAAAACTACAGATTTGCAGCTAAGAATCTGGCTTACTTAGCACAGGCATGGGCTGCTTCTTCGGTGGTAGTACTGGACGAGGTAGTTCCTTCTCTGGAAACTCTTGTTTCGTAGCATCTGAAATGGTTTGCATTGTGGCATAACTGGCATACGAATAAAATGCGCTCACTAATTACCGTTAGCGTTCAAACGTGCTTTGTCCAGCGGACGACGGACTGTAGTGCGCCGATCCTGGCCTGTACTGTTGTAAAGGGGAACTAGTCGACCTTGCCCCCGAATGCGCTGACCTGCAGCAAATGCATATACATCATTTATTGCGTTAAACAAGATAATTTGATTGCCTCGATAGTATACGGAATAAACTTACTTTGATCGATTTCTTCGTAATCCGCGGGTGTGTCCACAACATCACCGGTATCATCCCGTCCTCCAACATAAATTCCCGGCTCCATATCCACTTTGACGGTTGACTGGGTGGAGAATTCGGGTGGTATGTCCTCAGCTAGCCAAGGAAGAGAGCCCGTCAGTTTAGCAGTTAACGCACCTGAGAGACGAGCAAAGAATTAGCTCACCTGTATCTTCGTTAGTAGCTTCAAGTGTTTTATTAATGCATGCTCTCTTAATGCGATGCCTACCGGGGGCGGGTGGCTTCACCTGCAGACGGACAGATGGCATAAAGGACGCGTGTGATACGACACTACCTGGTCTCACGATAAACTCGGGCAGGATCTCATCGTAGTCATATGGCTCGATTTGATCGAACCAATCTGAAAATCACGAGCAATAGATGATAAGTCTTCGGTAGTATATTATAGAACTTAGGGTTTCCGAACCTTCTATATGTTCTCCTCGGAGCTGAGCCCAAGGCGCTGCTAAAAAAATACTGATTAAACTGGCGTATACGAAGCATTTTAAGCGTATTTACCACCAGGTAGCTGCGCTCGTGGAGCAAAAGCCCTTTCATACTGTTCTCCAAACATTTGACGATGTCCGGGTCGCAGTTGTGGTTCGATAAAACTTGGAACGATCACACTGACAAATAATAATATGCATAGCCAGTAAGGTTACTGAGATGTCATGTAGCTAAGCTTACTGATGAGGCAGCGGAGGCGGGAGGAAGTTTTGCTCCACTGACGTGAGCGTTACCATCTCCGGTTCAGCTACATCCGGGGTAACCTCAAGTCGGTGAGGAAAATTTTCCGGTAGTGGTTTGGAGCCAGGTTTTGTGCTACAGTTGGCCGTTTTTGTTTGATTGAGAGATGTTAAAGAACCATTCCCGATGAACTGTAAAGTATAGGTTAAAGCGATGATTATGTGTTTCGCCGATGTTGCTGTACTATACCGTAAGGTTTGCGGCCTTTTCACTGACAACATTGACCGGCTGACGTAGGTATGCCTCATCGGCTCGAGGAAGCGGTTTGGGGTTAGGACGCTGTGTTCGGTAACCAGGGCATGCCAGTCTGTCGACACTCACTGCAAATAAACCTCTTGAATACTTGGACTGAATCAGAACGTGAAAAGCATGATGTTACCAAAGTTTCCTTGACCCAGTTCCCAAGCGTGGGATATGTAAACTTGGCCGTTATTGTTATTATAGATTCCTAGCGTCGAGCATGCCGGACCGTAGGCTGGGGCCAGCTGGGCCACTACCGACAGAGTGACTTTCCCGAATGCGGAAACTGGGTTATTGGCTTCCACGAACCCGCCTTTTGGCGGCTCAATCGACAGACAGTAGATACGACTTGCCACGCCGGGTTGACCGATAACAGCGAAGGTGGATGCGGATGTCGTTGCCAGACTGGATCCCTGATACCAGAATCGTCATTGCACTAGTACAAATTTTGACGTACGAAGCCCAGTAATAACAGTAACTTACATCACCAGTCTCCTCAAATTCTGTCAGGGAGTCTTTCAAAAATCTGCCAGTTTTGGAATTCCACATGATGCCCAACAGGTTTCTTGGTACTTTTTTCTTGTTTTCCGTAAGCTCGTCACAGCGGCTGCTAGACATTATTAGGTAGTACTTTCCCCAAGAGCGAAGGATTTTCATTGACTGAACTCCTACAAACGGTGCTCATTAAACACACTCAGTAAAAACTAGAAAGCCGCTAATCATGAGTTGTGAACTTAGCTGACACTCTGAACGAATTACATTACATACTCGAAGCCCGAAGGGACTGAGTGTACGTACAAAGCGCAAGAAACAGCTTCGATCAGACTTACCGCAAATGCCGTCCAAGCGCGTCGAAGCCACCGAAACCAGCTGGCACCGCGACAGTCCACTTTCATTAGCAACACGAAACACTTTCAACGTGAGTGATTCCGGATCGTCCAGTCGTCCTAACGCATGGGCAACGTAGACCTCAGTCCCATTGGTCCACCCGGTTACCGCCGTGGAGATGCCGTACTCGTCGCTCTCGCATGTGACCAGCAAGCTTCCTTGGTAGATTTGAGCGCTAGGGATGTGACTGTTGCAGTGCCGCTTTCTCCCGGCGAGGCATGCCTCTGAACTGGGCGAGAGCAGCATAGCCCATTTCTTGTGCTGGACAATAGAATGTTGGGTGACGCCTTTTTCACCGATGTTGCCGACTACAATCAGCTTGAGGACGCTTTCTTTTGGGTAGCATAGGAAAAGAATCGATTGTCCATCTGGGATGGAGGCGACTAGGAGGCTGGAACTCTTCCTGTTTGTTACCTGAAACAAAACAACGAAGTTAGGAATCAGAGCAGCAGTTAGAAAAAAGTTCATAAGCCGGCAAAATGCAGCATATGACCACATGTACCCGTACGGCTTTTTTAAGTGGGCCACAGAATCAGAAATAAGTAACGCCCCTAATCCCATCGCCCGCCCTAATGCCAGCCCAGCGCGTACAACTCGCACGTTTTCCTACCTGAAAGCTAGAAATTTGTCCGACAACAGAGGCCGCTTTGTAAAAGTACCGCTCCTCCAGGGCATCTTTCCAGCCGACATGCTGACAATAAATATCGGACTGGGCTTTTCCTTGCCGCAGAGCAACGCAAACAAAACTGCAAGTCACAATTATTGCAAATTATTATCCATCACACAATATAAAGTTATAGCTAGAGTGACCCAAACATGTACGAAAAAAATTGAATTGAGTCCACGTAACAAAGCTTGTGCTGCTTACTATGTGTCACCGTTTCCCTTGACAATGGCCGTTGCCGATATGTCACCTTTCATCCGCGACTCTTGGATACGTGTCAGCTCGAGCGATTCGGGCGAGCATGTCGACAGCGTTGCGGGTGGGGATGCTGAAACCGCGCCATATGTAACCATTTATATTTGCATCCAATATAATCGCAAATGCCTAACGAGCTGTACTGTGCGCATAGATTTGCTTTTGCCTTTCCACACGAGAGGTTCTAACGACTTATAAAGTTCTATATTATCGAAGATCTGCTGTAAATTTACGATCTTTAATAATTGAAGAAAATCAAAGGCTTATATTAGCCCATACTTCTACCGTAGCTAGAGTCTCCGTGTGGCTTAAACATTCGTATGAATGAATAATGATGTTCTAGCTAAAGTACGGAAGGTCGTGACATACCGGCAAAGGTAGGGGACAGGAACGCGCCAAATATAATCAGTAACAGCTTAGGAATCATGATTCCGCAAAGCAGTTGCACATTCGATTCACTCAGGAAAACATTCCGGTTAACACGAAAAATCAACCTATCACGCTTCCGGTTGAAAAGGCAGTGGTTGGATGTTGGTTTGGAACGCAGCAGTGTTGTTTGCATAAAGGGAAACCGGCAATATGTGCAGTGGTTGATCTGCGACAGCGCTGAAGAAACTCAAAAAACGATCAACTGACTGTCGAAGGATTCTATGCTGCACTCGTGGATCCACGGCTAAACTCACGAGTGCATCCACTCACGAGTAACCTCCCAGACGGATGCTTTCATGATCACAATATATCGATAGCGATTCGCCATCGATAACAGTGCGTTAAAAAAATGGCAACAACAACTAACACGAATATTAGTGCAGCCATTGCCCTCAAGACTATTAGCACCATTTAACCCTTATCCCTGTGTGCCAGTTTGAGACGTATTTCCCATTGGTTCATATAACAGTATTTTCTTCATAGACGGCTTTCACAGCAATCTGTCTAGAGGTGCGATTTTATGACCTACTCTATAGCAGACTAATAACGTGATGCAACAAAAAAATATCTTTAATACGCATTTTTTTCTGCAGTAATTATAAGCGCAAGGGCGTTCTGTGTTGCGATTTTGCAGTTTGTGTTGCATATGTGCATAAAGTCATATATACGCAGTTTCGTCCCGCAAAATATCGCGACGTTAAAATTTGAGTAAAATTTCTCCACAAACTCGAGACATTTCTTTGACTCTCTTCGTTCATTGATTTTTAAACGGCTATTTTCCTAGATGTACATGAACAGCTAACCTCAACAAATGCAGTTACTGGATCGCAGCATACGATTCACGTCATGTAGCAGACGAGTTGAACGTGGATCGTGAAAGCTGCGCTAATGTCGTCTGACGACTTTAGCACGTGGCTTCTCAGTTCTAATTTGCTTGTTTTGGCTTCTTGTACAAGAAACCAGAATAGTAGGCCATGTTTAGCCAACATTCACTAGATCTAGCTAGAGTCTCTGGAAACTGAACTTAAGAACTGCAAAACCGGATCAAAGTACTCTGACGTTATTTTGTACTTTCGCCGAACGACTAATCGTTCTATTACGATAGCATACGATTTAAACTGTCTCCTGTGCTTGTTTACAGATACTTCTTTATGTGTTTATGAGTGTTTCTTCGTTTCACCATATGCAGATACATTGGTTATGTTTTATCCATATAATTGATTGTATTTTTAGCACCTCGTAAAACTGATTTACGAAAATATTTTGAGACTCTAATGCGTTACAAGTGCTTTGTCGTTCAAATACTACGTAGTTTATCTTCTTCCTTTCCGTTAGGCGTCTTACCGTACGTATCTCTACATTATATGTAAAGGTCAAACCGTCGTGTATAACACAGCATAATTCGATTTTCTTTTGGAATTACGCAGAACGTATGCTGCAGACTTGCTCCAGGCATATTGCATTTCCTAGCGTGCGTTCATGGTCGAAGCAAGGCTCGGTAGAAGCTGATCTTACTTATAATTTACGTTAATGTTTCTACGGTGTTGCGAAAAACGACAATTCAGTATTTTAATTAATACAGTACGTGCTAAATTACACAGTTGCACATCAAAATTAACCAACGATAAGAACAATGCGCAAAGATAATTTTAAATCAAGGCGATACAATTCGGAGCAGCTGGTTGAAGATTATGCATCGATCAATGAAGTGAGTATGAGATTGTCAGATTGACACTATGGTTAAAAAAGACGGCTCACAAAACATTAAAACAGCGTAAGCTCCAGTTTAACTTGTCTTCCTTTCCTTGGCAAATACGCAAACCATATATCACAATGTTCGAGCTAAACCGGAAAAATGTTCTTGCGCTTATAGCGTCGCAGTCCTTTGCTCTTCCCTCCGCCCCACCGTCCATTTTCTCGGACCACCTGCTCCTGCGCAGTGTGCTGATGCGGTCCCTGTTCGGGGAAGGGCATCCGAAAGCCGTTCATCTCCGGATAATAAACCGGTGGTTGCATGGGATACTCGAACATCGGCTGCGGCTGAGGATACGGTGGACTCTGGAACAGACTATTGTCCGCACGGGTCACCGGGACCGTCGGTCCTGCGTAAGGATTCGGGTACTGATACCCCATCGGGAATGGATTTGACGGTACCATGGGGGCGTTCTCCGGTACTGGGAACGCTGGGGGTTGGTTAAGCAGCATCGGGGGGATGGTTGTGGTGTTCCCCGTGTCTGGTAGCCATGATGGGTTTGGTTCAAGCTTTTCTGGGGGAATGTGGCTGGACTGGATTAGTTGTTCTTGAGTTGGGACCATTTCGGAGGATGGTAGGGACTGGACGGACGAACCCACGTTCTGGTCGAAGAACATTCCGGTGTCGGGTTCAGAATCACCGGATGGAAGGGTACTGATCCGTCCGGGACCGTTTAACATCGAAGGAGTAAGGAATAGATTCGGAGAGGTGCCTAGCGTGCGGAAAGATGGTCTCGGGAAGGCCAGCGCTGGCAGCGATACATTTTGGAATCTGCAACAAAATGCAGTGCTGCATGTTTCAAACATTGAGTTACTTAAAAATAATGTTACACAGTAGATTCTAATCTACTATTGCATCACTACTATTGCATTGCGCAGTTTTATTACGGCCGACCAACATTTGTAACCATGTTAGTACAGCTGACATTTGCCCGCCTTGTACCTATTTTATGAAAGGTTTACATACTTTGGTCCAATAATGTATGATCCCGTAGTTGGTACGGCACTTGTAGGAGTAGTTGTCAAGAACGCCGGCTCCGTATAGCTCTGCATGGTTTGTGGCAGTAGATTCTGATCAGCCACAAGTGGCATCGGTTTGGTGATCATGGGCATATCGGGCCTCTGTTTCTTTTTCCATAGCTTGTACGAGGCAATGCCGTGCCAATCGGAGGTTGCGATAGTGGGATCAAGGTTGTTACCTGTGGGTATTTCCCACAAGGATCAGGTTATACCAAAACTAAGCTAAAAACAAGCACTTTCGTACCGCGATCCATCTTTTCCATTTCTTCGAAGTAGGTTTCCGGTGTAACGTCAACATGGGTGGGAAAGGTCATGTTACGCAGCATCCTATTAAATGGCTGGTCATTGTCATCATTTGACGGTCGGTTGTAGGATTTTGGGCCGGCCCGGTCTGCGAAGCTTCGATTGGTGCGTGTTTGTGGAATATCGATATTGCCGCAGTGAAGCTCAAATATCGGGACTCCTGAAGGGAAAAACGGTACAATTCAAGAAAGTTCAGTAAAAAATCATGAAGTCTTTATGTGTTGCACAGAATGGTGACAATATTTATCATAGCGGTACCACGAAATAAATATGTTTAACGAAACAAGGTTACCGATTAAGTCCGGCCTTGACAATGCCAACATCGGCCGCTGTCCACTGCAGTAACCAACCGAGGAATGCCAGACATTAGGCGGAGTATCCAGTCTGGCAATGCGTTTCAGAAATACGGTATTATCATTGTCGAACTGCTCGGCTGTGAAGAACTGCGTTTTGGAAAGATAACCAAACGCCAGAATGACGTCTGCCTTGCATGAAGTTTTTACCATATGGAAACCTGAAAACTACAATCAAAAGACCGTCAGTGAATGTCTGCTTTACATTGTTGCGGAGAACTGAGGAACACGAACCCGTGGTTGAGGAGCAGGGAACCGGATGTACCGGTCAGTCATGAAGCGATGCCGTGACTTCTCATCACTTTGGAGTATGAAAGATTCGGTCAGTGCATGTCGACCACAATCATGGTTCTGGTTAACGGGACTCAATGCAATGGCGAGGTATTTTGTGACGTCCTTCTGGAATACCTCAATAGCTTGGATACCTGCAAGCATAATTGTAGATAACCAACCGAGCTCAAGTTATTATTAATTTGAGTAACCCCTTTCGAATATCATTCTAACTGTTTTTTATTTAACAATTATATTTTTCCCGTTTCGTGGTAAGTTAAACTTATTCGACGAGATTTTTAAGGATTCAGTCAGGCTGCCAAATATACACAAATAGGCTTAATATTATTGTGGATATGTGTAATGCGGAAAAACTACAGCGATAAAATATTACGAACACCAGCAAATGGCTAACCATATTAATACGGACGCATTAATTAGTCGAAGAGCAATTTTACAATGTTCTTTTTATTTACCACACAGCTGCCGATCATCCACTTCACGAATACTCGACTGGAAATGTCGTTCAACCACCCGGCAGCTTCCTTCCTCGTCCATAAACACATCAAAGAAATTAATCACCGACTTATCGGATTCCTTGTCCATATACGAAGCATAGGCGAAGGTAGGAAATCCCCCTTGATGCTCCCACCCACGTACTGACACACTTCGCGTAACACTGGCGAAATCACATAACTTCAGTCGGCCATTGTGCAGGCGGTAGACGGGGGCGATCATCTCTTGCTGTCGGGTTTTATCCACGCCCTCCGGCTCAAAAGCCGCAAACGCCACGTACACGTCGCCAGTGGATACGTACACCGCCGTGGCATCCGATAAGTAATTGTAGGGGATGGCCTGGAGCTTGATTATCTGGATTTGTTTCTTATCGTTTTCTAATACTTCGAAGAGAAGGCTGTGCTGACGCTCGAGAAGAACCACAATATAAGAGCGATTGGAAACCACGAATGACTGCAAATGTAAAACGGGGTGCCGCATGTTCCGTAACACAAAACTGACCAACCGTTCAGTACAAAAACATAAAAGAACTCAGGTCGGAGAAACTTCGCTCTAGCGATCAGATTCAGCACTTGTGAGTCACCGCGTTTAAAATTAATCAAAATTAATAATGTGAAATTGTGACCACACGCCGCAGGCAGCTATATAACATGTGGTAACAATACAAATCACTCTGCGCGCAAAATTTAGATAATTATAAGGGTCACATTGACTCACACAAACAACGACGGTGACATACCTTGATGCGTTTGACGCGACCTCTAGTAGGAATGACAAAAATCTGCTCCCCAACGTAACCAGTCGCTTTGGACTGGCCATCACTGCTACGAAAATAGCCGTCCCGCGGTGAACACTCCACTTCTAGACCGCGAAATCCAAACTGTTCATCGGTTTGCTCGTCGCAGAGCAGCAGAATCCTGTCATAAAGTTAGCAGTTTTAGGCAACGCTAATCGCTGCATCGGCAGTTTAACAAACTAACCTTCGGTCATTGCTAGCTTTTGAGTTTCGGATATGGACGAACTCGGAGCAGGAACTTGGAGGAGTGGTGGGCACAAATTCTGTAAGCTGCCATGGCGCGTTGGCGACCTCTAAATGGAAATTTCACAAAATTAAAAAACGGACTGGAAACTTGTTGATGGTATTTTGCAAAGAGCCATACCGCCTGTAGATAGCTTAACAAAAAGGAACACGCAGAACAACCCCGGGAAAGATTGCCACATTCTTGAAGATCTTCTTTTACTCTGCAGAAAATATCTGGACGAATTGATCAATCCGATCACAGTGTGCTGTGGTTGTCGTCTGCTATGTTGTGCTGCACACAACCATGTTTGGCAAGCTCCATTTCGACATTTTTCGAGCATGTTGGCACGTCGTGAGAATTGGGGAAGATGTTGTATGTGTCATGGTCGGTTGCGCATTTTTTGTATGTTTGGGTAAGAGAATCAGGCGCTGACATGCAGTGAGAAGAAGCGGTAACCTACTGTTTCTTATCATTGTTTTGGCACACTTTCAACCACGTGCACCGGTGCATGAACTCTACGGTGGCTTGTCTTGTCTCGGAAATGTTGAGAAAGAATAATACGCTTATATTGATTACATCGTCCACTCAAAACGGAATCCATGGACCGGCAGTGACCGGAGCAGTGAAGTAAACTTTTGTTATATGCGCGTTTCCCCGTTTGTTATTATTGACAGCGTAATAGCGTATGGTAGCTCGAGGTTATTGTTAGCCACTAAAAACTCAACCACTTTGTGAACTACAGTAAGCGTGAGCAGATTTACGACCGAAACATACGGTAACAGTGTTTGGAAACTGTAAAATGCGTTTTTATTGAATATTCACGACCACATTCTAGTTCTAAGTGCAGCATCGATATTGACGATAAAGTAACAATCGCACCCTTATATTGTACATAAGCAATTTTGTGAATTGTGTTGATTACTTCGCTTCTACCGCTGTTACGCAGTTCTCCATGGAGCGCTGCAAAATCTTGACGCACAGCCTTAATTCCGAAGCCTTGCACACTGTTGAATTATAAACTTCCTACTGGCTACTGTCGAAAACTCGTCGGTACACAAAGTGATACGCACTTTTAATTTAGAAATTAAACTTTATTATAAGCGCACGATCTACATGTACATAACAACACAGAAACAGAAATCGCAGCCACCATTCCTTATTGGAGCAACGCAGATGCGAGCACATCATTTACCCATTACCCAGTAGCTACTGGAGCTGTTGGTGTTTGCGGTCCCGCTTTAATTTCATAAAACTTAGTCAAGCGCCAGAATGCCTAAACGTATATTGTCGCTTCAAGACCACTGACTTGTAGTTTAATGAGGCTCGCTTCGAGTTCTCGTGTGCGCAGTTCGGATGGATAAAACAGAATGTGGTACTGTATTCCCTCTGGTAAAGTAGTCAGTTTTGTACAGTGTGCCAAATGACATGTACAGCAGTAGAGCGAAAGTCA
>JAQGAU010000022.1:0-57272 GCA_034698045.1 Paramacrobiotus richtersi
ACCTGAGATATGCTTCTTGCCATTTGTTGGAAATTTTTCATATACTCTCACACCCTAAAATCTACGAAGAGCTCGAAGAGCCCAAAAAGCTGGAAAATGACCATTTTTAAGGGTTCCATATTCCTTGACCAGTGTACTTGCGGTCATTTCAATATTTTTTACAGGTTACTCCGGGTCTGTACCGTCTGTTGGACGAAACAGTACCCGTTTTGCACATCAGGGTCTCTTGTAATAAATTTGGCTCCTCATGATGCATTTCTGCATCAGTGAGCGTCAGCGGGTTAAGTATGAAACAGCTTATTATATAAAAAGCGTGTTTTCTAAGAGAGACACTTTATAAAATTTTCTAACCATCGATAATCCGCTGAACGTGCCTAAAAGCCGATTCAGATCGACTGTTTCTAAAGATTAATAAATTATAGTATTAAAAATATATTATGCACTACAATTGACAATTCAAAAGTGTATTTTACGCAGCCCTGCAAAAAATTATTAAATACTGAAAATCCATATATTTAAAAAAATGACAAAAAGACTTCCGAAATATTTGATAAATTCAATCGTTAAAAAAATGTTGTATATTTAAATACAATGAATAAATATCGGAAATAACCCATAGAACAACAAAACCTGTTTTATTCGATACAATAACCACATGCCCAACCGGAAGTAATGGTCTACGTAAAAACGGGAAGCCCTCACTTGCTGTTATACAGCATAATTAGATTAATCACACTGTGTACCACTGGGACATGGAGACCGTACCTTGCTCGTCAGGGGCGTCTGAAAATCTGTATCAAATCGATTGTTCAACCCAAATCTGTAAAAAATGCATCCGTTATACAAAGAGCCCACTATTCAGATAAACAGCGCACAATTTCTTCGTAGAGCGCAAAATAATCTTCAAGAATTCCATCTGACGTTTTTACATTTACCCGTTTTAACATAATAACAGAGTATCAACGTACCTGTGTGGTAAAACGTGAAACTGGTAAAAACTCGAATTTTTTCGCAAGATCGAGATGAATATGAAAAAAATTATCACACAAAAATGTAATTTTAAATAAATGCTTTTGACATAGTAAGCTATAATTAGGAAAAACAACCAGATTTCAACACAAATTCGAAGACGTTCGGGCATTATCTTAACCTTAATTAATTCCAAATTTCATTTTCCATCCTTATAAAGAATTTTTGTTTTATTTCGCTTTTTTACTTACAAAACAAATCTGACAGTGATCACTATGCAAATGCTACTTTCTTTTTTTTAATGCTTAATCATGTGAAAAAAAATGCTCGCTAACTTCAAGAAACCAATATTATGCAAGAAAATTGCCTTATTTTGACTAGCAATTAAATTCACATATCCAAATGAAAACCGATTAAATATTTTCCACCAAAATTTAATAAAAATTTCTAAATTTTCCGAAAGAATTCAAACTTTCACACTACCTTCAAGAAACCAAAATTAAGCAAGAAAATTGCCTAATTTTGACTAGTAATTAAATTTGCGTATTAAATGAGCACTGATTAAATGATTAAATATCCTCCCGTTTTTCCACCAAAATTTAATAAAAAATATTTTCCGAAAGGCACCAAACTCTCGATACAGCAACCTACATGGTAAGATTGCCCGTGCCCCTGACGACAATCGGTTCGGGGGTGATGGACAGGGGAGGCGGCTCCTGACTGGATTCATCCAGGGGCTGAATGGCGTCAATCTCGTGCTCCTCATAGATCATATCATCCATGGCGTCCATCAATGCACACACACACACTCAGTTGCCACAAATCACAATCCCACTCGTATCGAGATCATTCCACACTTTCCACTATCACACTTGTCATGCGGGGATTTTTGTACAGATTATACACAGGTGAATGAGAGGTTATGGTGGCAGAAACCAAAAAACCAGTCACATTTCAGAAGGACCTTTCGGATAAAGGTTCTTGGACGCAGATTCTCCCAAAAACCGAAATCTTTGTGATTAAGACTCCCAGTTAGCCAGATCCATCAAGTTCTTCACGGTTTTTATAATACGTAGACGGTACATGAAGAGGTTAAAGTTAAACGCTATAAATCAAACAAGGGTACTAAATTTTAGACGAAAGGGTCAAAAATAAAAACGAAATTTGTGCTTTGTCGAAAATTCTACTTCGCACAAAATTCAAATTCTGGAGCGCGTGGTGTGCCGAGGCTAATGGCCCGGGTGTTCACCCCTACGGACTACAAAATAAAGACTTCGCCTCGCGTTACTAACATCTGCATACAGAACGACAAGCTGTCGCACCTAATTAAATTTTGCACGATACAAATGTTGTTTACTGGTTCATGTTCGAAGCGCGTTCGCGGTACTCTTCCGAGCAAAAAGGCGTGGTATTTTACCCGCCAATCAGATTGCCCAAACTCGCATTAACCACAACGATCGCCAAAAAAACTCATCTTATGTAAGGCGGAAACGCTACCAACCAAGCGGAAGCAACATCATCAAATAGCATTTTTTTGCATGTAAAATACAACCAACTGCTGAAAGAAGAAACAAAAAGCAATAATGCATCAAAAGAACAATCCATAAAACACATTCCCCCACGCCCAATCAATCTTTTGCTAAGATCCATTCATTTCGCCACCCCCAAAACAACACTGCGAAAATCTGGCAACTTAAAAATGAAACAAAAAAAAACATCCCCCGAAGATTAAGCAATTCAAAATCAAGAGCTTCACACAATCACTGCCCATAACAACCCACACACATCACCCCGAACGAAAACCGCCGCAGTCAGCATAATTTCATTTCCTGGAAGCAGTGGCACTATCTTTCTTGTCAAACGTCTCGGCGCGCACTTCCTCCAGCACCCGACACCATTCCAACGCGTAACCTTGCGGGTCTTCCAGGTAATATGTCCGATTGGGCTAAAAGACATCGCGTGTGATAACCTAACAACTTCGTTCAGTTCTAACTCCCTTTTCTGCCATAATTTTTAATCCAAAAAATCCAGCATTTTTTTTATTATTTTTTATGCAATTTTTGTTTTAATCCTATGCCATTGTTACAATTATCACTTTAATTTTCACTTTTGTTTTCTCTTCAGTTTCTTATTTTTTTTACCCGTTTTGAAACGCATACCTTTTAATTATTATCTTTTGATTAAAATGATTACCTTGTTTGGTTCATACATATCTTTTTTCCTATTTATTTCATATTTCAGTGCTCTTGAAATTCGTCAGTTTTCATGTTAAACCGCTATTTCATGTTCTTTCTTTTAAGTTTAAGAATCTTCTACTCATGTTATGATCTAATCGAAAATGATAATGTAGTCTCTTACCGTATGCACAAAGAAAGTCTTGAAGTTTTTCGGCTCCGGCCGCATATCGACCGACCAGGGTATCTCGCCCTTGAGAACCATATTCACCGGATCCACATAGTAGAAATGCGGCCCAGTGGTCAGGAGGAACATTCTCCTCCTTGCAAACAGACCCTAGCAAACCAAATCATCCATGTAAATGTCAGTTTAATTACAGAACATTAAATTTCACTTTGTACGCAGTTAAACAAATTTACAGATAAATTAATATTCAACTCAACAGACACATACATCGTCAACTTTCCACAACCCACACAAAGATGATAACTATTTTTATGATAATAACATACTGTGTCTATCTAATTGTAATTTACTAAAACTACTGCCTATTACATCTAAATTTTATTAATTCTAAAATACTGATAATCTTATAATACATCAAAAATTATAACGATGTACCTAAACAGCAAATGACATTTGTTGATGTATACAATTCAGTGTAATGAAAAGTCATATATTTCTATATGCAATGTGAAACCGTGACGATACCTTTCGTTTATCAATCACGCCCTGCTTGAGAATGAGATGATTATCCACAAACGGATGCCAGATACTCGATTTGGATTGGCCGGCCAGCAGCTCGGCATACTCCGACGGCGGTATGTCCAGGATGCTACCGCGGGTGGGCGCCGCGACCGGACTGGGCAAGGGGGAGCCTTTGGAGATGCTGTCGCGCAGCTGCAGATCCAGCAGTCGACTCAGTTGTTTCTCATCGAAACCCGGCCGGACATTCGGCGAAATCTACATAACACCCAACATTCACTCAAGGCGATAAAAAAAATCCCAAAAAGTTTGGTGAACTTCAATGCACTGTTTCTCTACAACTGCAGCAACAATAATACACTTCAGTATGCTGTTGGACGGAGACTTATGCGCCCGTATACTACGGTTTTTATACAGCTGAAATAAATCGTTCAATGTATGCCAGGAATCTCACATACAAAAAATAACAATATTCGATATTCGAACGAAGAAATCCGAAACTTTCACATAGAGTTTTCGCCCTATCTAATAATTGTAAGAAAGCGATAAAAATCTAGATTCTTATGATTTGGTTACACAATAAAAATGCAAATAAAGACAAAGAATAACATTACAAGAAATCATTTGTACCACATACTTATGGAAAACGGCATGTAAAAAACAGCAGAAACCGGTAAAAAACGATCGTTAATCCACGACAAACAGTTGAAAAAAATCAGGATATAATACAATAAAACATGATATAATACAATAAAATATAATATAAGAAGACATTCACAAAAACTCTCAGGATCAGGTACTGGGATTCATGTGTCTTAACCTACCACAAAATCACTTCGAAGCTCCTCGTTATCCCCACTGGCGGGGAGGTAGGGTGTAATGGGAGGGGGTTTGATGAGGTGCAGCTTCTCCCAGGGTAAACCCTCGTAGAAAGGGTGGGCTTTCAGTGCGGGATAGCCACCCATTTCCGGGCAGCCCAGCCGCTTCCTGCTGTCTTTATCCTGTGATACCGATGCATTTCAACAACATTTCCCTTACAAACTTGGAGTAGAATCACTTTACCATTAACTTTTGTACCAGATCCTTTGCTACAGCGTTGAAGCCTTCCGGGAAGGTGTAGTCCAGTTTTAGAATCTTCTGGAAGATCAGGTACTCGTTTCTGGAAATAAATTAATCAAACAAGCTGCCAACGCAACTTTTGGTCGTCTATTTATTTATCCAGATTCTGAATTTTTTGTTATATTGATTATAACATTCAAAATGTATACGATGCATATTTTCAATTGTTAACGGTGGATAATCATGAAAACTGCAACATCCAACAATCTCATGTATTTTTTTGACATTCAGACTTATGATTACGTACGCTGCTCGGAAAGGAGGTAAACCCGCAAGAAGCTGGTATACCAGGCATCCTAAAGCCCAAAGGTCCACACTGCAAAGCAAAATAATGATAAACATCACAAAATAAAATAATACATTTTTCCCACATAAAATATCTAGAAATACAGCTGTTTATGAACACATAACACATCTACAATAGTGTGAACATTTGTCAACGTAAACACTGCGTATTACTCATATAAAAGTGATAATTCAATTTCAACATGAAACACTAACGAAATTGGTGACGATTTGGTAACATTTGTGACATTTTCGTTGTCAACACTTTCGCAACGCAACAAACCTGGTAGTAGTGTCCTTATTCGTCAATAACTCGGGTGAGACATAGTCAGCTGTGCCGACAAAGGAATTTCGTCGTGGACGCATACCGGGCGTATCGTCATCATCGTCCACCACCGGCACTTCCACCTTGGTGTCTGGCTGATCCACCAGCTTGGCCGACCCGAAATCCGTGATTAAAATGTGCATTTGTTCGTTCATCAAGATATTCTCTGGCTTAAGATCTCTAAAATAGCCGAAATCGCTCGTAAATGCATGGAAATTATGCGATATATCGGTTGACAAAGTGTAGTACACGAAAACCTTACAAATAAAAAAATAACTAAAAATATGAAAATAATGTTAGAAACTAAGTTATCGACACCGATGTGTAAAAAAGACATTTACAAACAAAGAAATATTCCTTCCACTACGAAAAGCAAAGCTTTTCAAGCGAATCTCGATTCAGGTCCTCCTAAACGAATATGCAATGAAAACATATGAAAAGATTCCGGAAAGTATCGACAACAAAAAAGTACACAACCACAAAGTAAATCACTCAAAATTTCAGTAATATTACGCAGAAAATATTAAAAAAGCAAAACATAAGCGTAAAAAAGTATGTACAACTGTAATAAACAGACACATTTGCAAATGAATACAGTAAATTCTAATCAACACTTATAAAACTATTTCTCATACCTATAATATCACCATAATATTGTACGCGTCTGTATCTTCTTGACAATGTAGTTTTGTATGCAATTATCCTGAAACCCGCTTAAACCACTTCCCACGCACCTGTGAATAACACCCAACTTGTGCAGATGCTCCAACGCCAGCACCACCTCCCCGGTGTAAAACTTGGTACACTCGGCATCGAAACATCCCACTTTATGCAGATATGGTAAAATTTCACCGTTCCGCGCGTAGGTCATTACAAAATCTACCCAAAAGATGTTTGTATCAGCGGATTAATTTTTTTTAATGTTATACTTGAAAAGATTAAAAAACATAAAAAACAATATTTAAAAAAATAAAAGATAATTTTTCAGCACGACAATTTCTTATTTAAAAAAAATAAAAAATTGTCGTACTGAGAAAAAAATTAGTGCGTATTTTCTCCGCGTTGTGCGGTTGGTACTTACATAAGCGGTAGTGATCATGGAAGGTGCAGAAGAGCTTAACGAAGAAGGGACTGTTGTGTTGGCCAATGAGCTGCATAATCTCCTTTTCGCGTTTAATGTACGCCTCCTTCTTCTCGCGCCGGATATGCACCTTCTCGCACACTTTAACTGAACATCACAGACATCCGTCAGGGTTGAATAACCGCGGTGGTGATGAAACTTGTACTTACTGGCATACTGCTTGGTGGTGTGGATATCGCGCGCTAGATAAACCTGTTTTCGAAAAACAATAAATACCGTTTTAGACAACATTCGTACGAACGGGATCCAAATGATAACATCAATCAAGTAACTCCCTTTTAACTTAAATGAATTTTTCCATTTAGCTTTTAATTGATATAATTTAAATGAATTTTTCCATTTAGCTTTTAATTAATATAATTTAAATGAATGTTTCCATTTAGCTTTTAATTAATATAATTTAAATGAATTTTTCCATTTAGCTATTGATTAATATAATTTAAATGAATTTTTAAATGTAGATTTTAATTTATTACAGCTTTTAATTTTAATTTATTTTAATTTTAACCTATAACATATTACAGTATTTGTTAAACAAGTGTCGCAAGATAAGACAGTCACAATAATATTAATTACAAATTCATAACAAACCGAAAAATATGAGTCTGTTTTTAAAACGCCTTTAAACGAAGGTAGTCGACTGTTTATTAAAGCAGCTAAATTCCTTTGATAAACAGCTATTTCAGGCTAATTTAATGCCATATAACTTATGCGATATGAAAAGCGAGCTTGTGAGTTATGATGCATTCTGGAACACACACTTTACAGCTTCTTTCAAAGGAGGCAATTTGCAATGCCAAAATAACCCATAAAATCTCTAGATAAATCCCATTATAATGAAGCAACTTTTAAAAATATATACAAAAATATTACACAACTAAGTTGACTTCCGTTGAAAGAGGAAAACTCTGAAGAAAAATAACACGGAAAAAACCACTGAATATCAAACCTCCCCGATCACCCTCTTACCGTGGAAAACGATCCCTCCCCCAGCACCTTCTCAAAAATAAAATCATCCGCCGTCCGTTTGACCACCACCACGGGTTTGGGCGCCTCCGTCCCGTCCGTGGCGTCCTCCCCGGACGCTGAGGGGGCCATCCCGATATCCTGATCCAACGACGACCCCTTGGCCAGATCGGGCTTGGAGGCCGTCGGGTCCAGCAGGGAGGTGGAACTGGTGGGGCTGGTGGTGAAGGCCACCGAGGTTAACGAGGCCGAGACATGATCCCCGTTGGGGACGGCACGGTGGGGCCCCCCTAGGATGCTGGTGGTCGAGGGGGACGCGGAGGAATCCCCGGGGACGAGGGACTGCGTCTGCATCATCCTGCCGTCGGGGGGCTGGACCATAGTCATGTGAATAAGCGAGACGTTGGGGGATTTAGTGGGGAGAGTTCAACATGAGAGAGGTGATTGTCCAGATCAGGGTTCAATGTCTTTTGCGATTGTTGTGGTTGTGTCCGGGCCTTTCAATCGCAAGAATGTAGACAATTGTACTTTTACTAAACAACGTCAGTTGCGATTCTTTGTCGAAATCTACTCAGAAAAGTCACAGAAATAGACGGAATGGACAAGCTGCAGAAATAAAAAACATACTTGCTTTGCACATAACAAAACGCATTCACAGAAAAACAAGAAAATTAAAAATTATTAAAATTCAGAAAAGGCATGCAGCGTAGCGTCGCCTATGGCTCCACCTATGACGTTAAATGCTGCGCGTGCCGGTGCTACAAGCAGCCCCTCTCGTGCGACAGTTCTGTGATCGCGATACTGTCGCATTATTACGCCCCGCCCGATTCGCATTGATAATTTCTGAATTTTTATTTAATTGTTTAAAAGTTACTTACACAGTATTATGTAACCGGAATTGTTAGTGCTACGAAATGGCTGTAAGTTGTATTGTATGGTACCCAACTGCGCTTGTCGAAATGTTCTCCACTGATTGTGAGTCTCAGTGAGAGTGAGTACATGACTTGTGATCTAGCGGTGCGGACTATATTATATGCTTGACCTTTGGCAAATATCCTTAGTCCTGGTTTGCTTTCATGTGTTTCGGATGTTTCTATTTCAAATTCCCGTATCATTTTTTATGCTATCTGTGGTTCTATCACTGATATTCTTTTTTAAGTTGAAATTAGATGATTTTCTTGGCTTCTGAATATTCAGGCGTTTGCGAAAGGAATGAGTTCTGGCTGTCGACCAGCGGATTACCGCAGTCCACATGTATTGCGACAGTGCCAGTATATGCCGATTATAACTAGCTTTATATGGAGATGCAACACGCAGATGCACCGTATAAGCCATCGCTTACCTTGCCGCGACGTCAAAGAAAACGCGGGCGACGTAGGCTGAACAGGCGAAAATCACGAAATATCAGTGCATCAAAATGGGGGCCGGGATCACCTGTTCTGTCCATTGCCTTTCGAAACATGTACCTTTGGACCGTGGGGACCGGAAGCGCACCGTCTGCTGTCCATTCTGGCCAAGAAGGTCCATCAGGAAACCGGCGAAAAGCGATCGAAAGAGTTCGTTTACCAACGTATTAGTGTAGAATTGCAACGGGTTAATGCGATGGCCATAATGGGCACAGCTCTGCTAATCTGGATGAAGTTTTCTCAGTTATTCGGCCCCGACATGACCCGCGGTTTGTTAACTGATTTCATTTTCCGTATACCCTTGTAATTTCATTTTGGAACCATTACGAAAAAACAAAATCCGGTATGTATAAAATTAAAGAATATGCTAAAAAAAATTTAACACATTATAAAAAAGACAAAATAATGAACAACAAAGGCAAAATGACATGAATACGAACGTGACATTGTGTATCGACAACAACAAATCCACTATAGTACCGAAGAAAAAACAGAGAACCAAGAAAGAACGCAGCCTGGGACTCTGTATTGATTCTGTCAAATACTGAAATTAATTAAGTTAATTAATATCGAAAGTCCCGTAAGCGTCCGTTCAAACCTTGTGTACATCTTCGGTGAGAATCCCGTCTAATGGCCAATGGGCAAACTAAAGATTAGTGGGGAACAGACAACACAACTTAAAAGTACAGTCGATGCAAGGTTGCCAGGGTCAGTTTGTTGAAAGTCAGTGGGTCCAACTGTCTCAGAGCTGGTATATCCACATGGACATCTTCGCTAGTGTACAAAGCTTCAAGTTCAGATACTCCTCCGTTCAAACTAGAAACAACATTAAACAACACCATGAAATTTTAGTAAAGCCGCCATGACGAACTGAGCAGTCTAGGCTTAGCGCCACGATTCTAATCATTCATTCTGATGTCTATTTTAATTGGAAATAAACATATTATTATTTATTATTTATTATTATTTATTATTTATTATTTATTATTTATTATTTATTATTTATTATTTATTATTTATTATTTATTATTTATTTATATGACACATTAAAAATAACATGCAGCTTTCGTATATCAAGTATGGTACCTTTTAATGATGTGGTCCACTCGTTTCCACTGATATACTCTGGTGTATCGCTGTGGATCCAGGAACTGTACAGCTGCACAACATCGCTTCGAACCTGCGGGCTCACTTCAGAGAAACTGCAGTTTAAGGCCACAATAAACTCACGGTACTGCTGAAGAGGCGGCTTGGTACAGTCGAACTCAACTCTGGGAAGAACCGTTACTGATACTTCCTCTATAATCTCTCGCCGTCTAAACATGCTACGAAACCCCAGAGCATCCCATACAGTGTAGTTGACGAGAATCAGCTTCTTTGTAGCCGGAATTAAACGTTGCAACATGAAATCAGTGAGTTCTTCCGGGTTTAGCCAGTACTCGGCAATCCTGGCATACTCTTCCTTCACACTGCAATCCTTGAGAACCAGCCGTATCAGGTTGGCGTTCTTTTGCTGGATAGCTCGCACAATGAGACCGAATTTGCTATGTCGCGGTTCGAAATCCATGTGTCGTATAACCAAAATCTTGGTGTTCTTGTGTAGATGCATGTTTAATGTATGCTCCAGGAGGTTTTCGGATTGGTTTGGCATGCTGCAACCGTCCACTTCGACCAAGCTGGACATGCACGTGTCCTGCAGATTTAATCTCCACCACTTGCAGATACTACAAATACAACAGCAACCTGTTTCGTACTTGCGTGATATCCACAGTAGACTTTTCTTCGCATTCCAATTAATACTTACAATCAGCGTTGTTTCTTCACTAATCGAGTCGAAAAACGCGCTGCCCCACACTTTGTACTTAATACAGTACTGTACGTACCCCTCAGTTGTTGTAAACAGTAACCTTATATACTATTTATATGAAAATTCAACGCTAGTCTACGACAATTTTTTTTAATATGCATCTGCGTATCACTGATTTGTTTTGCTACGTACCGCTTACCTTTTCATGTTTAGTTGTTCGTGGACTGCTAAATACAGTAACTGCAAATTTCTCGTATGAGGCCGGCCGCGAGGTCGTATAGCTGGAATTCGGTATTCGATATCGATGGGGACATTCTGGCTGTTAGGTTTTCGGAAATGTTGAAAAGTGCGCTCAAGATCCGTCCGGCCGTACGTCCTTTCCACACGTCACACGTGGCTCCCGCTAATCTAAGCAATCAAAATTCTTCGGCGCGTTATACTGAACTTTCCACATACAGTGAATTATGAACAACTGAATGCGAGTTATAAAATGTATATTAAGGACTTCAGCGGAAGACTGGAAGTACAAGAATATCTCTACATGCGTCTGCCATTCATTATTCCAATGGCAATAATCATGAAGCAGCAGGCAGATCTGCTGAGAATCAGGCGCCCGTATATTCACGTTTCGACGTAGAGAGAACCTCACAACAGCTGTGGGGATTATCATAGCACGACTGAAGAAATAGGGCATCTAAAATCCCTTCAGTTCCACTATGGTCTTGCTAAACGCATGGGTCAACACTGCTATGCGGTCCTATTCGTAGTTCTCGTTGCGTTTGAGTGTTTCGGATGTTTCTGCTTTGAATTCCCTCGGAAGTTTTTCCCCATTTCGCTCATTTGGTAGCAACTGCAATATAATTGTACTTACAGAAACCTTTTTTTTACAAAATAAGGTTCACAATTCGGTGAGCCTGCTTTTCCTATCGAAAGCTACTTGTACAACGTTTCCGGGTTCTCCGGGGGTACAATGGGGGGAGACTGGATTAACATTATTGCCGAACCTGTACGTACTGATGTGCACATGTACCAGAAATACAACGAACAAAATTTAATGTTGTATTCTTAAAACGTCGTAACTACTTCGTTTTTTGTTCTCCACAGTTCATTTGCATAACGGTTTCGGATGCCTGGCAGTATCTTCGCTTAATAAAGGTCACTGCAATAACTCCAGTTTATAACAATGTGCATACGTAGATATATCGGTGATCTCTTTTGAGTGTTGATTGTCTGTATTCCCGGGCTATTGCCGACAAACGTAGCGGCGTCTAGTCTTGTTAGTACTTGCTGGACTTCGTCACATGTTTCTTTATTCAAAATTGTGACCTTTGCAACACATCAACTGGATACATCAATTTCGCACTTCACAGTTTCCGCAACACATGTTTTTATTCGAGTGTCTGCTTTGCTGCAGAAGGCGTGTAAAATTGTTTATAAACTGAATTACCATATTCCCAGTGATTATGTATGAACAATGTCAACATAAACTGTTAAGTTATATACTGCTACGGCATACCAGTGTCAAGAGTTCCCCTATAGCAGCAAAACACTGTCGTTCCCACGATCGAGTAGTCGCCAATTTCCGTCTGCAAGTATTATGGGCACGGAAGACAGTACATGCGATGCAAGGCTTCCATGGTCAGTTTGTTTAAGGTCCGCGGGTCCAGGTGCTGCAAAGCTGATACATCGACGTTTTCCCTGGCGACACACACCCCTTCGTTTAAGCTAGAAAGAAAACAAAACTGTATTCTTTTTACATGAGTAGACAAGACTTGGCGTAATCGGTGCGTATAGTTGCCGATGATCATAAAATCCCTTGCCTACGATATCGAGCTTATTGTTATAAGTTAGGCTCCCTATAGCTATGAGATGCCGTAACGTAAAGGTCACCTGCACCAGGAGGCAGGGGTCCGCATCCATCACTTTACCTTTGAATGTAAAAGCCCAGCGACTGCCACTGGATGAGGTGTGCATTACTTTGCTTCCAAGAATGATACAGCTGCACAACATCGTGCCGAATCTGTGGGCTGACTTCCGGGCAGTTGCTGTTTAACACCATAATAAACGAGGGATAGAGCTCGAAGAGCGGCTTGCTGCAGTCGAACACATGACGGGGCACAACAACCGGTACTTTCTTGAACATATTACCGCCACGGTGTCTTTCGATGTGACCGATACTGCATGACATTTCCCAGT
Source organism: Paramacrobiotus richtersi (assembly GCA_034698045.1). NCBI lineage: Eukaryota > Metazoa > Tardigrada > Eutardigrada > Parachela > Macrobiotidae > Paramacrobiotus > Paramacrobiotus richtersi. The sequence continues at coordinate 13,095 of JAQGAU010000022.1, forward strand.
CACAACCCGCACGACTCAACACATTTCGCATGGTGTAATTGTCCAGAATCAGTCGTCTTGTGACAGACATCAAGTCACGCATCGGCCGGTATTGTCCTTCCACGTACCAGTAGGCAGAAGACCCCCCCTGCTCCTGGCAATCCTTGAGGACCAGCTGGATTAGATTGGCCACTTTTCCCTTGATCGCTTTCACCACAACATCGAACTGATTGCGCTTAAACGCCACGTTGCGCAGAACCAAAATCTTGGTGTTCTTGTGTAGATGCTGATTCAGCGCATGTTCCAGACGATTTTCAGTTACCGTCAGATAATTCTCATACTTTTTTAGATCGTCAAACCGCTGCGGTAGCTCACGATCATAAACATCCCTTGGGGTATATCCGGTTCCTGTCCAGTATCCGTATCGGTAATCACACATATCAGCAAAATGGGGCTTTTGTGGTTTTTCGGGCTGGTTGAGTATTTTGGAAGTATCTATGTCAACGTACCATCTTGATAGCAACACTTTGGAGAGATATGCAATTGATCTCCAACTCTTGCACAACCTAAACATACGGAGTATTTGTAATCGCACAAAGGACTACAAATTAATGGAATATGTTTCTGTTAAGTGTTAAGTAACACTTTCAGAACGTCTTATGTAGTACGCTAACAAGGGAACAATTTCAGGGTCTAAATTCAGAAAAATTCCAAAACTTGCATGTCGCCACACAACGACCCAATGAACTTAAAAAAAATAATATTGGCTGCTGGGAAGCAGTTGGGCCCCATGGGGGTAATCCCTGTGTTAAGCATACGGGACAATGTATATACCATATGCCATGCATACGGCATACTGTACAACCAGACTTCATACAATTCTGTGCTATCAGGCAACGTTTTGTTGCTTTAAATCTTTATATGATATCTCGATATCGCTGTTTCGAAATGTTTGTGTGAAGTCTGTACGTTGCCTGATAGCACAGAATTGTAAGAAGAATACTGCGTGTTTGAAATACTAATAAATCATCTGCACGCTTCTTCAGTACGTACTGTACACCGTCACTTACTGACTGTCACCGTGAAACACGTCGAAATACCACTTGCCAGTGGACTTCGATGATTCGCTTACCTTCTCATGGCTCGCTGGCCGTGGACCTCCAAACAAGTGCAGATTTCCAGTTTGAGTTCGGCCGGGAGCTCATTCATTCCGCATTCGTCGCTGCACGAAGGACTCTTAATGATATTCGGTGACGACATTGTGGGCGCTAACTGACGACCCTAGTTCGAGATCGCAAAATGGAGGAACTTGGTATTGGAGAGCGGGAAAAATGCCACAGATAGTTAAAGTAACAATTAAAAATCTAATCGTGTCTCTTGCTGGCCTGTAGCTCTTAGCTGTTGTAGGTGGTGTGGCGAGGCGAGGCCTGTCTGGGGGGACCGGAAGTAGCTCGACTGAATAAGTATTCAAGGTTTCTTTCATTTAAATAGCTACACCAGCTCATAAAACTAAATGGAAACCACAATACTACGTAGACTCCGGTGATCTCTTTTGAGAGTCGATTGTCTGCATTTCCGGCCTGTTGCCGATAAACACTAGGTGCGTTTACATTTCTTACTTGCTGAATCGGAAGTTGGTTAAATCTATTGTATTCAGAATCCGAACTAGCTGGATTAGCACATCGGAGCGTACCAGAAGTTTTGACTCGAAAGTCTTAAGCTACATTTCCCATACATTTATCCTTTTTTTAATACCATCTGTAGTTTTATCACTGATATTCTTTTTAGGATGAAAATTAAATGCTTTTTCTTTGTTGAATATACTCAGACATTATGCGGAAGAAATGAGTTCTGGCGGTGAGCGAATTACGCGTACCTCTACGGATACGAGGTACTCGAAAATTCGACATGTATATATATTGCGATTGTATATGGGTTTATGCAGATGCAGCATCAGACTTTTACTGGGCATTACTGCGTGGTCTTCCTGAATGCATTGTGTAATACGTAGATCGTAAATGTAGGTAACATATCTGTTTTTCATAATGCTGTAAAAATTAATAGCTCAACGTGCGTACAAAAGGAGATGTAAACGCGTACGTTTGCATTGCTCATGGCCTTTGTAATAACCGCAAAAACAGATACCATAGAAAGCGACGTTTATCTTCTTGTATTGCAAGGTTCGCAAGCAAGACATATTCATTCAAATGACAGTTATGAAATGTGTTTTATGTCTCAAGTACATACCATATCCATTACGTATTATGCCAGTAAACAAATGATGTTATTTCGGGCGTACACACGAACACACTCCGATTTCAGTCTTAGACTTTACGCAGACATTGTTACATTACTACACCACACCGTCCAAACGTTCCTCCAACAGGGCATGCCTTCCTTAGCACCCCATCCGCCCGTACAATCCTATCATGCCGCACCAGACCAATATCCTATCGGCCGTGTCCACGACGGAGCTCTGCGGGACTTTAGTCGAGGCCATTGTCAATTTTCACATTGGGAATTTTTCCTATCGGAAGTTTATGACGGATGGTATTCATTCCCTGCCGGTGACCAATGAGGAGCTCCATCTGGATGGGTATGAAGGGAGCTGGTATCTAAAGGTCATTCCCTTGCACCTGCATGCACCGAAGATAGGGGATGTACCGGTTGCGCATGTTAAAGTGCAGGTGTGCTTCCAGACCCAGCGGGAGCAGAGTATACCGGCTAGCTTTATTATCAGGTAGATGAGACTGAAATAGTGGTTACGCTGCATGCTGGGACTCTATACTTATGAATGCATAGTACAGTACATACATATGTACTTACGTATGTACTTACATATGTACTTACGTAAGAGTTCATCAAAATTATCAAATCGCTAGCCGAAATATTCAGGAAAATTTATTTTTCTTTATTTAAATCCTGAACAATGAAGTAAACTGGCTTCGAATTTTCAATGCGCCTTTATTAGCTTCGCAACATTCTATACAATGTTTTACATTTGAAGCACAGAATTTTTTTCAAATAATAACTTTAAAGAGACATGAGTACAGGGGGATGGCTTAAAATAAAAGTCATATGAAAAAAAATAATCCAACATGACACATTATTTGTTTTATATCATGTTAGACGAAACGTATTTTACAACATTCTATGTGTTTTGTTCAGAATGCATTTTGAATTAAAAATATGTGCTTAATATTCACCGAAACTTCATACGTTTTTTTACCCCTTTTGTAACAATCTTACATTACTGGTTAACCATTTCTGCTGAACCTTATAGCTGGTGCCTTATAATTTGCATAATAATAGTTTTACTTATACATTTAGAACAAAAAATTTTCGATAAAGGTCATCGCTGTTCGTTTACTGCAGTGTTCTATAATATTAGCCGTGAATGTTCTGTTTAGTTTGATAATATTGCAGCATCGTCGACCTGGCCGAGCAGCCCATCTTCTCCTGCCAGCCCCAACACCAGATCAAACTCTTCGGCCCCGAACGCACCTCTTCCTGGGGCTACCCGGACTTTATCAGTCACGACAAGCTCTTCCACCCGCCAAACAACTACCTCCCCAACGACACCCTCCGCCTCCAGGCCCGGATCAAATTCCTGGCCTCCCCGGGACACCTCCAAGGCCGGGTCACCGGCTCCACCGACACCCTGGCCACCCTCCAGGACGCCTGCGTCAACAATCTACTGAAAGATTTAACCGATTTGTACTACACAAAAACCGGAACTGATTGTATATTAGTCTCCACTGACCGCACCGAGCACGCAGTCCACACCAGCCTCCTGGCCGCCCGCTCCCGGAAGTTCCGGACCCTGATGCCGGACACCCGGGGGAACGGTACCCCGGCGGGGAAGGTGTACATCCCCGATCTGAACTGGGAGACGTTGGATATTCTGTTGGAATATTTGTATACGGCGTCGACGGAGAGGATCCCCGAGCGGGCGGAGGGTCTCCTGGTGGCGGCCGACACCTACGGGATCCCATGTTTAAAGCGGGTGTGTGAGTATTACCTGATCCGGTCGGTCAATACGGACAACGCCCGGATGCGGTTGAAGTTGGCGGAAGAGTGTGGGGCGGGTGACTTGAAGGCGGCCGCGCTGGAGGTCATCGCGGAGGTCCTCGAAGGGGAGCATGGAGGCAGGAGTAAAGATGAGATTATTGATCAGTTGTTTGCGTATTTGGGGCCGTATTTGAATGGGGAGAGTAGTGCGGCGAAACGGGATCACCTGTCCCCGCAGTCGGACTATTCGACCGGCAGTAGTACGATTTTATGATGCGCTTTTTACAGTGCTTGCTCAAGTGTGGTTTAGTGCTGTCGCAAATGTTTATGGTTGGAGTGCATGGCTGATAAATCTGCACAATCATTAAAGAAATAGGATGGAGTCGTTATTTTTCTGCCAGTCATTCATTTAAGAAAACATAACTCCGATAAAGTACCATGAGACGGAATTCAAAGAAAACTGCGCCGGCCAAAAAACGCATGGTACTTACGCAAAAAAACCAACTTTGGATAACTATCATATCAGCACTCTCGACGATATAACACATGAAAATTCATTACAGAATGTGAAACATTACTGTACGGCTGTATGTAGGTTCCGGAAGCGGCGGAAAGATTAGAAATTCGGACTATCAAAGGTCACATCTGTACTGTATGGCCGTGTGTTAACTGACATATCTTACGAACGGTTTATAATTTCTGTTATACCGATTCCTGGAATTATTAATCAAAATGTTCTCGTGAAGCCAGACTGCAAACGAAACAAGACAACTATAAGAATTAGAATAATTTAGGAAAACAACGAAAAAAGAACTCATGAGAAGCAGAAAACAGATCTAGATACATCGATTTAGTACTGTATACATGACCAGCCGCCCCGCGACGGCAACAACATGGACTAAAATTTTCAACCTCAACGCCCGGGTACTGCAAACCGTTATACCAGACTCATAGTGCGCCAGTCTCGCAAATAATCCCCGACTAGGCGTGGTAAACAGCTACGCTTGCCTGGCATGCACTCGAATTTCTCGAAAATTGTGAATTTAATTATTTATGGAATTCAGTTGCTTCCATTTCTGTAGCAATTTGAGCAGGAAAACGGGATCTGGAAGCATCCCTTTACGATCCAAAACTCCGTAATTCATCCATTTCTAAGTATCTCCCACAAGCCTATCGAAAATGAGCGCCATAAACGTATTGGGAACCAAAACCACACCACGCCAGATCATGGACAGCTGGGGTGCGTTGCAGATCCTCCCGTGCATTCCCCGTCTCATCCCTTTCTTCCCAACATCATTAGCCAGCCAGTTAACCGTTTTTCTGATGTAGGTTTAATCTGGAACACGCTACGACGGTGGAAGTACACCAAAGATGAGTACCGCGAATACGGTAAGCATCCGCGCAGTTCTTCCAAAAACAACCCAGTTTTTCAAGGGAATCGTTCCCTGCAGGTCTCTACCACGATGATCTGTACCGTGATGGGCATGTGGATGTGGCGGAGGCTGTCCGTCGTCTGCCTGAAGAGCTGTACGAGGCCCGTGTCCACCGGATGCACCGGGCCATGCAGTTGAGTCGGAATAAGATTATCCTGCCGCAGCAACTGTGGCCCAGATATGACGATGTGAGTACCTCTTTCTTGGCTTAATTTCATAGTTTTTTCCACTATTTTGAGTACGGGGGTGAGAAGAATAAAAAAAATATATTTTTGGAATTTTTTCTTATTATATAATATATTAAACGGAACGCAAATTATATGATATTTTATAAACGTTTTTTTTCGAATTTCAGAATTATTTTGTTGATTTCTTGTTTTCCTCGTAGCCCGGTCATTATTACCTGACACCCTACCTGAAGGAGGTGCAGCAGGAGAATGCCGAGCGTGCCGAGTGGAATAAGAAGTAGAAAGGCAGAGATTTTCCAGCATTTACTGGTGTATGTACCTGAAGTTTTGCGGGGTGTTTATTTAGTTTGTGTTTGTTCTGTTTGGGTGAAAATAATCACCAGAACCTTAATCCATATGCGGTTGTATCACAGATGTACGTTGTACAATTGTGATGAGCTTCTAATAAAAATTAGGTGTTAAAATTCGTCCTGCCTCTTCAAAAAAAAGATCGCGTCATTTTGATTATGATTCTTTAATAATCGGTTTAATCATCAATTTTTTCCGCATTTAGCGAATTGTGTAATTTCTGAATCTCTCATCTAATTTACATCGTTAGCGTGTAATTCTACAAATGCTCAGTTTGTCGTACATGTTTTCGATTAATCTTATCGTTTTTTCTTGATAACTGATCTGTTTTGACATGTGTTGTATACACGATTTTTTTCGCGATATTTTTCTATTTCCTTTTTTTATTTTATTACTATTTCCACATGTTGATTTTGTTATTATTTATTTATTTTTTTAGTTTCCATATTTTCGACATTCTCTTAATACTTTCATATGTTTGATTTTTTTATTATTCATTTATTTTTCCATTTTAAATATTTTTTATTTTCGATATTTTCCACCAATTAAAAAAACATTTATTCAACAGATACAGTACTAAATAACCTTTACACATTCGAAACATACATCAAAAAGACACAAATTTAACCACAATATGACAGCATAAAAACCTCACTAGTAAAAACCCAACCGAACCAAGCTGCATGCTCTTCCGGGTCAGAGACAAATAACACCTGAACATCGCTGAGAAGAAAGAGTAACACCCGAACAAACAAAGAACGGAGCAGTCTGGACAGAGTGGATAAAATCTCTATAAAAACCCCAACAATCAAATCACATGTTCCCCCTTTACATAATCCCATTGGAATAGAACTGGTAATCATCGTACAACTTCGTTGTAATGGAGGCGATACTGGAGGTGACCATGTCCTCCACCAGCTGCTGCAGACTCTCCTCCGTACTGTAAATGTGCAGACGCTGTTTCAGGCCGTTGACGATGCTGGAGCCGCCGTACTTGAAACATGGCAGATCAGCTGCAAAGAAAAACATCAACAATTGTAGTAATAATACAATGAATTCATAAAACTATTGATAGATCATAACAAGAGCAATAAAATATTAATAAATAAAGCACCGATCGCAATAATAATAAATCATACTATTAACGGACAAACAAAATCTGGCCAAAAAACAATATTTAACAAAATAAATCATAAAAAAATAATATTTAACAAAAGAAATCCGGCAAGAAATAACACAGTTAAAAAAAACAACATTAAAAACAATTTTATTATGATGTCTTCATTGCAACAGCAAGAGAAATGTGGACCAAATAAATCCAGTCAGAATCCTTACGGAAAGCTCAACAATAGCATGAAATGTCATTTAATTGTCGTTATCATGGAATGAGCCGTCAAGCAGTCAGCTTATTCAGAATCAAACGGAACATAAATTTTCCTAAATGAGTTTTTTACATCTAGTAATCAAATCCGCGTGAAAATGTAATTTCTACATTTTTTCAATTTTCTCTACTTTTGCAGCAATCGTACAGTGAATCTAACTGAATATTCTCCATGATAAGAGTAAAACAGAACTAATGGCATGTGTACAGTATTACGTACCGCTCTGCATCACTTCAAAGAGGGATATAATCTTATCACAGTGTTTACGAGTGGCGATGAGTCCTTTGAGCATCTCCAGTTTGTAATATTCAAACATATCACTGCCCACGCCGCCCAGCACATCCACAAAATCACCCGTCAGCTTAAAGTGCGAATTCTCAAAGCCTAAACTGCGTGGGGACTGCGACAGGATAAACCCGAAATCAATGTGGATTAAATGGCCCTGGGCGTCCAGTAAAATGTTCCCGTTGTGCCTACAAACAACAGCCAAATTCGTACCATTATATCATCAAAAACTTATTCAAAAACGATGTAGAAAATATTACTAAATAATTCTGAAATAATTAAAATATTAATAAATAATTGTGCAATAAATGAAGTATTAATACATAATTCTGCAATACATAAAATATTAATAAATAATTATGCAATAAACGAAATATTAATAAATAATACGGCAATAAATAAAATATTAATAAATAATCAAGCAATAAATGAAGTATTAACAAACAATTATGCAATGATGAAAATATTAATATATAATTTTGTAATAATTATTATCAGTATAAATAACTGCCCCAAATGACATAAGTCACTACAGTCTTGGGAAAAAATTACCGATTAAAATAGTGTTAAAAATCAGCGCGTAAAAAAACATTAAAATACTCCGCAGTGCACAACTGATTGATCACAATCATACACCTAAAAAACATTATAATTCAAAAAGTATTTTCAGTATAAAACGTGGTCGACCATCGAAAACCCACGGAAAATGTTCACCTACCGATCTTTGACCTGCAGGAGGTAAGAAACGAGGCAATAAGCGGCCAGACTGTGGACAAAGTTCAACTGGGCCTTGAAGAAGTCCTCGGTGGTGGGACCGCCGTACTCGCGGATAAAGTACTGCATCAACGGTAGTTGGCTCTGCTTCTTGATCTGATGTAGGGAGACGGCGTTGATGATGGGCTCAATCATCCCCTGCTCCTTCCCCGTCACCAGGATCTGACACGGCCGTACCCATAACTTCAACTTTTCCATCTCCCAGATTTTCTACACAAACGACAAATTATTCGAGTTCATTTTCTCCAGTTTTTTCACGTAACTTTTAAACTCTACTTCATTTTACATTTTTTGAACTATTTTGCAACGATATATACCCAAGTTGCAATACTTACTTACAAATTTTCCTAATTAAAACTGGCAAAAAAGCAAAACAAATCAGAAATAAATTCGAAACACACATTAAAATTGATTTTCAGTCCGTCTTTTTTGACTGAATCCATGAATGATTTTTCGTTATGAATCACTGTGTGAATTAGCTAAATAAATTAAATACGAATTAAACTAAATTAAAATGTCAACTTTTTCAGTTACAATTCCATTCAGTGCAGTACGAATAAAGTCTGTACACGGTGTCAACCAACCTGCAGTAATCGCAGCGTCTGATGCGCCAATTGTTCCTGCCGCAAGTCATCGCCGCACTTGACAATCACCGCGAGTAGTCGCCAATTCGGAAGGTGTCCATAGGGTGAATTGCGGCGGATTCGGCTCTGTTTAACTTCCCACGGCTCTTTCATGGCCGCCGCGGACGGATCTTCATGGTCGGGCTGCAATGCTCACCGTTAACATCATCTTCATTGACACTAGGCATTTTTTTACAAATACTACGACAAAAACGCTCCAAAGCCGATTATCAATGTCGGTATTCGAAAAAAACACTTTAGATCGAAAATCCTACATTTCCCAAAGAAATTTTAAATCGACAGCCAACCGTGTTTGTTGTAACATTACCATTCTACACAGCTTTGCACAGGTCCGTCAAAAACACCCAAAAGCTTCATTTAATCAATTTAACCAAATCAGAAAAAAAATTTTTAAAAATCCATAAATATAAACCAAAAATTCCCGAAGTTTTCGAAAGCAGTCGAAGCAAATTCGAACGAAAGCAGGAAAACATTCATCTACAACCGCAGCTATGTACTATCTTCATAAAAAGCAAAGATCCAAACTAATGCATATTTCATTATTTCACGACATACTTTTTTAATTTCTGCATACTTTTTGACCCACATACATACTTTTTCACACTTTAAAGTTGTTTTTCCTGATATCTGTGGTTTATGGAATTTTAAGTTTACACTGTATGTAAACAGATATTTTACATCAATAATGTAAAACATAAACAATAAACAGATGTAAAAGGAAACAGCGCCAAATAAACAACCCTATCAAACACATCCATCTCACCACCCAGTCGACCAGTGCGCCCACCCACCTTGAACGTTCCATCATCGGCCACCAGGCTCTGATTGAGTCGACGCACCACATCGCCCGCACTGATGGTCATTTCACGGCTCTCCAAACTGACCATGCTCTCCTGCGACCAGACGGATGTTGTCTCGCCGTTGAACGACCGACTGCCATGGTGCAGGGGGAACTGTCAATAAACACCAACCCAGACAATGTCAACATACACTCACGCTGGTTTCTGTCTGTCAAGTACAATAAACAACTGGCAAATTACTCCAGATTATACACACGGAAGAGCATTGATTTTACGATGTCAAAACGGGTAAATTACATTATAGTTACCGGTCAATCAGGTAGTTTATTGATCAGAAAGAAATTTTAACGTTATATTATCGCAATAAATTCCCGGTAATATTCAGATGATTTCAAGATTAAATTAACCATCCGTAATATGTAACCGGCAAAATACAGCGAAAAAGACCACGCAAAAATGCAGTTCAACTACACATCAATCGTTTACTATAAAAATATATACTAACTCATTATTCAAAAATATTATTATCGTAACCTGATTATTATTAAATTATCATTAAAAAATACTATTAACGTATGTTGACCTAAAAAGCGGCATAAACATCACAAAGCCTGGCATTTAATAAATCCTTGCCAATCCAGACAAAAAATCCAGGTCAACAAACACTATTCAGTTCATAAAAGACATACGCACGTGGTGCTGCAGAAAAAAGACCTTTTCTCACCTGATTCAGTATCTCATCATCCTCCTGGGACCAGCACTCGCCGTCCTCGTCGCTCTTATTGGACGAGATGCCCTCATCGCACGGCGACTGATCGGCTATATTGTCCTCGGATTTGGTCTGGCGCATCTGATTCTCCTGAATCTTCCCAGCCACCGAACTGCTAAACACATCCTCCACCAGTAACACCTCCACGAAGATCAGATAAGGCGCCTACGTGAATTTTAACAATTAATTTCTGAAGAATTTCATTCAATAAATTCCAGCAAAGTTCCTCAAATTAATTTGTTTAAAATTCTGTCTAAAAAATCCAATTATAACGCCATTGCTTATCCAGTTACAAATATCGCACGCGTGAATAAAAATAAAAAAAGAAAGCAGAAACCGAAAAAAAAACAAATTCACCAACGAAATAAAAAACTAAATTTAAAAGCGAAAAGGAAAATACCACAATCAACGAACACAGGAAGTCTCAACACTATAACAATACAGTAATAGAAAAAATTTTTTTTATAATAAAATTGCATACTACATCGTGAAAAAAATCGGGAAAAATAAACCGACATGAAAAGAAATGCAAAAAAGGTCTACTGAAAAACAGACAATCTCAATAGAAAATATTTCCCGGAAATGACCTACCTTATCTTTGGAATTCAAGACAGCCGCGGCATGCGGCGGAATCCTGACCACATGGTGCGGTGTGTTCCAGTACAACGGCAGCCAGATCCGGGCCGGGAGGTTGATATTGATCACCCCCAAATCGGCGGTCAGACGCACCGTCCGCCCATCCTTGGGTGAACGGCCCAGATTCCGGCCGATCTTGATCAGCGCTTTGATAAATTCCATTTCGGGGGCTAATCGTGGCGCCTATTTGGTCAGTCAGTTATACAGCTGATTATCAAAGGAATGCTTTGCATAATTAACATTCCACAGCTTTCGTAACCGAGCCATAATGGTATTTCTAAGAAAACTGCATTCCAGTTTTTGTTATGTCATAATAATTATGGTAGTAATTGTCTATTATGGACGACAATTCAGTACTACAAAGAAATACGTACAGAATATGAAGACATAAATTACAAGAAAGAGCTCCTTTAAAAATAAAATAATAAAACAATTTTCCTCAGAAATTGCACTACAAAACAAGCAAATACAAATATTAACACAAATTATTAACTACACGTTACAAAAAATCAGATTTCATCATATACGTTCTACTTTTTTTATAAAAATTACTTGTTATTTTTAAAAAACATTTAAAAATTTAAAAAACTTGTTTTAAGTTACCGGATATTTATAAAAATACCAAAATGTCAAAAGGTCAAAACAGACACAATCACAGACATCAAAGGGCGAACAACGAAAATCACGTATAATCTCCTTATTCATCAGTCACAAATTTCTATCCTTCATCCAACATAATGACCAATTTCTTACTCTTGACAAGTTAATCACCCTCACCTGGCATGTACACTCGACCGGTTCCCCGCGCAGCTCATGCATAACATTGGCGGTTGTCTCGAAGCACGTACATCCCGAATGGAAGGCCTTCGCCGACGTCAGATCGCCGATGGTCGTCTTAACCGGTTCTTTATTACCTGCCGGGGGTGAAGCGGTATTAACGCCTATAGAACGGTGCCTAATCGCTTTCCCCCGCGGGTGACGGTAGAAAACAACGGATAGATACCTGTGGCGTCCGATTTGGAACGGTGGTGAGATTTCTTCAGGCTTCCCAAGGGGCTGATGCAACTCAGGGATTCCGACTCCCGGACGGTGCGTAGCGTCGGGACGCAGGGTAAAGAGGGCGCTTTGGCCGTTCTAGAGAAATATCAATCGTCAGGCAATCAGTTACCAATCAAAAATGATCAAGTCGATATTTTGCAAACAGTCTGTTCTAAAGTGCTGGAAATCATGTTTCTAACGTTATGTTTTAGATGTTTTACAAACCACCTTTCCGCAGATAAACGAACGAAATTCAGTTATTTTTGTTAAAATAGTTTTTAACCATAAAAGGTGTTTTTTCGTCATACAGGTCATATTTTGGCATTTTTTGTTCCATTTACTCCGAAGGCTGTTTTTCCTGAGTTAGGTATATTCATTTTCCTAACCTGCCTATAAACCTGACTACCTCAGTACTGCTAGTAAAAGTAAAACAAAACGAAAGAAGTATGCTTAAAATATTCAATTACACTATTGCCAGAATAATTGTACCAAAATTCTAACAATTTTATAAAGTTCCAACTTTGAAAAAATTTTTATTGCGTAATCCGAGCTGAAAACGTAAGCGAGGAAAATGTTAAAACTGTAAATAAACCAACTTAATCTTAATTAAAATTTCAATACATTAAATTTTTTAATTAACATTTTAAATAATCATACTTAATTCTGTTAGTTTGAAAAGGTTTAAATGGCGATAATTAACACAAATCGAAAACTGTTTCCGCAATGCAAGTAAAACTGAAATCGATTAGGTAATTTAAAAAAAGGAATTTTCATAACAAACTCCACCCATCCCAGATCAAACAAATTCCCCTACACCCGGCGCAAAAATCACATTAGCAAACACAAACACCATCCCACACCAATTAGCATAACAATACCCGTTGCAGCACATGACCACACTACGTACTTGACGGTGAATGCCTCCGACAGAATGGCATCGCGAAACTTGACAGCAGGTGTCTTGCGCTGCTTCCGTCCCCGCATCCAGCCATCCTGGGTGTAGGCATCGATCAGCCAGGCGGCTTTCAAGGCCAGATCCGGACTCTGCTCACATCTGCCATCAAACAACAGCTTCTCGTATACGTCACATCCGCTGCTAACTGGATTAAAGGGATATTTTCTACATTCATGCTACGTCAGGCGGGAGTAAGTGGGGTTTCCGATTACAGGATATGTGGCTTTTGCTAGCGCTAGAAGCGACAGTATTTCCCAGGAAAAGTGCACTCGTTAGCTTCCGACGCGGCAGCGGGATGTGAGTGTAATTAATCTGATTAATTTATTTCCGAATATGACTGCCATCTGCTGCAGTTGAATTTTCCGTTTAATTAACTGATGTTTTAATTATTCAACTGTTTATGAAAAAATAAAATACTTTCTGCAATCCATTTAAATATACTAATTTAAAAAACATAATGAGAAAATCAAATATTATTAAACATACGCAATCTAAAATTCAAATTAATAAATAAAATTCCAAAAAATAATACGGTTTAAAAGAAAATTCGAAACCAAGACTGGATTTTGAAAAAATACCGTTTTTCCCACCACGAAAACAAAAGTAAGTAAAAACTGTTTACATATGGATTTTTAACGCCTCCTTGCATTTCTGTCTTCTAGAAAGGCTTTTTTTAATCAAATTTTTTACCTCCAACAGATCTTTGCATAAAAAATCAATTTTCACAGCGTAAACACATTATACAAATGGAAAACTCCAAGTTCATCGATTTACATTCATCAGTTGTTCAGCTGGCTGAATGAATCACTAATTCTCCCCATGTGCCCACGCAGCGCAAATAAACGTTACGTGTCCGCTGCGTAAACATATTTCCCGCACGCGCTTCACCAAAGTCACGCAACCAGTCACTCTACAGCCGATATCGTCAAAGGTACAATTTACCGAAAGAAAGTGCTGTGGCAGCCTAATCCTTAGACTGTGTGGCTGTAAATACTTGATCAAGTATGCCGCAGCACTTCCGCTAATAATCCCTCAACATATGAGGAAACGATGCCCACTTACCGATACTTTAAGTATGGCAGCAGGTAATCCGATAAGTCGCGTGTGTCAATGCACAAGTTGATCAATTGGGGGAGATAAAAATCCACTTCCCCGGGATCAAGTGTAAACAACCGGTTACCTGTAACAGATACAGTATTTTTTTAATATTTTGCTGGTGTGATTTTCTCAACATACATATAGACTGATCCAGCTGAGAGGAACCGAAGTTAAACTAAATCTGTAATTATCAATTATCCATAATCTAAAGCCACATTTTTCGTTCGTATTTAAGAAAGAAAGACAATTTCTGAAAATTTACAGGTAAAAACAATACAAAACAATAGTGTTTTAATAGTACATTTTCGTTTCTTGCTCTTAGAAATTTGATTCTAAAATCACAATTTTTGTTGTATTCCCATGTCGCAAGAATCGCTGGAAAATTTAACAATTTTTTTAAAAGAAAGTGGTGATATTTTCTTTTAAAATTTTGTCTGGTTATTAGTTTTTTAAATGTAAATTTTTATGCTTTATTATGACAGACTTCTAACTATTCCCGCAGTTATTAACACAAATTTCATTCTATTTCGGGGTGTAAATTTTGTGTCTAATTCAGAAAAGTTAAAGAATGCAAATTTTTCTGCCCAGAAGTGCAAACCGCACACTCTACGCAAATCAAAACCATCGACTTGGACCTTTGACCCGCACGATAAGATTACACGAGCCATCATCGGCGGATTGTCCACACAGCCACATGCTAAACGTGAAATCAATGTACCAACCTAAATACTGCTGCACGCCCGTATCTTTGGACTTTGATCGGTACAGATAATGGATAGCTAAATTAGCATCAAACAGATCCGACTGGAAGAACCGTAACAGCCAGTTGGTGTGCTCCTGCGAGGGGGGCGGAGTCACCGGCGTCACGGGATGCGATGGACTATCCGCTGCGTGGGAGTCGCGCAACCTGTGTGAAATTGATTCAGTTATCAAGGCCAAGAAGTAAGAACACAATGGCGCAAGCGCTAATACTGTCAACATCTGTCGCATCTTTTGCTGAAAGAAAAAGGGGTTTTTCAACAGGGATTAACCGTAAAAACGCTTGTTTTCACTGATCGTAAACAACAAGCTTTTATGAGTTTGATCTGATAGAAACGTTAGTCAAAAACGCCTACGAGAAAGACTGCACACAGAAAAAAAACAGTTTTTACGAATAGATGGACAAATTACCCAAATTTAAAAAAAAAGTGTAACTTATTACTTACATACGATAAAATGAAATAAATGCAACATAATCGCTAATTCAAATTATAATGCTTTCAAATCAACTCCAGCAGCTAATTCCCGGTTACGAAATAAATTTTTAAAAAAGGACTGAAAGGAATATTAAATACGATGTCAGCAGAAAAATACCCCAAAAATCCAAATTTTTGCCTTACCCATTCGAATGCTGAATCTCCTGCACCATCCCCTCATTCCCCCCACCAATCCCGGGAATCTCCCCCTCAAACCCCTCTCCACCCTCATCCAGGGAATGTCCCACCAGCGACCCGGCCGAATGGGTGCTGCTCGTCCGTCGGTGTCCCTTGCGAAACGGCAGGCGATCCGACACCGAGCGCAGTATCGAGGGGTGCTTAAACGACGAGGTAATCACCCGCTCCTCCCGGGCCTCACCCAGGGATCCGCTGCGGAAGAGATTGCTCAACTCCTGCTCACCGCCCTCCCCCAGCACCGGGTAGGGGGCATCGTCCGGGACGGTGGGTTTGAAGCGCTTGCACTCTGATTCTTCCATTTGTGATCAATTTGTGAGAGTTATAGCAGCATTTCTGATTGGTGTTAAATGGTGAGCGCGACCGGATGGTCGTTACAATGGGGGTTGGACGGCCATTTGGGGCAGTTATTTCCGGTTAGTCTGGGATCTGTGAAATTGAACGATCGATATTTGTGGTTTCACTAAAGTCTGAAAATCATACGTAGTAAATTGAAAAGTGTAATAAAATACAACTACAAAGCGGGAAATAACAGAAACTTTATATCAAAAAACTGGAAAATATTAAAGGAAAATATTGAATATCAATATCATCTCCATACTGGAGTAATTAACTCAACTGATCAATTTTCGTGAAGCCGCATAAAATGCCCGCAAAAAAGCTAATAAAATAATGACGCCCAAAAAATCAAAGAACGCTTGAACAAAATTTACAAAAACAACAAAGTCCACAAAATCATTCATAAAGGAAATTATTATTTATGAAGACCCGATCCATTGCTGGCTACGTACACTGTTTCAAAAAAGGTTCTACACGTAAATACAGTTCAAAAAAATGAAGCATCTCCCATGAAATTGAACAACCATTGCGTCAGTATTTTACATCCCATTATTTTAAATTTTTAATCAAATAAAGCGTTCTTGTAACTAACTAAAGGTAGAGAAACCAACAAACAAACAATTCCGTCAAGCAGCCCAAAGTTTCACTACGCGTAGAAATTACTCACCAAAATAAAGGTAAAATTTATGGTAAACAGCAGCAGATATAATTCTCTTAAAATTCCAGACGTATCTGAATTTTTACGAAAACACGCGCCGACTCACAAATCGCACAGAAATCATAAAGCACGCGATCAATGATCACGATACGGAAATGAGCAGGAAAAATTTCGAAAAAAATATGCTGAATGGATATGAATCACATCACGGAACAATGCGAAACTTGAATCATGAGCCGATGTATCAAATGGGGTGGAAAGTCGCGATATGAAGTCAAAATGATAAAACGATGAAACGTAACCACAATCCTCTGTTTCGTAACAGAAAACCGTTATCTGGACGGATGTCAGTGTAACTGGAGCATAATTATGAATTCTCTAACAAGGTTATCTTAGCAATCAAAGAACCGAAGTTTCGTGCTTTGAAATTCATGGAAATACCTCCACATATCTGTCAAACGATTACTAATGCTCGAAATCGCTGAGCAAAAGTCAGAAAGCGCCTGAAGCGGGAAAAGTACAACAAAAACGATACCCCTTCGCGTGTTCATCATTATCCACTCAAACTAAGTTTATTTTTTGATAATCATGTTTATTTACTAACAACTATCTCTTTCTTCGCGGATATCAGTTACAATTCTGCCAGAAAGACTGAAAATTACAAAAATACGGTTAATTACCTCAGGTGTTGTGATCGCCGATACAACACGGCCAACGACATGTCAGGTAGGAAAACAACGCAATAATAAGGCAGATTTATGTAGTCCGGTATAAAACAATCAGAACAACAGTGAGAACGATAAAAAACGGGAAATGTAACCAAAATATGCAAAGTAGAAACGATAAATCATAAAGTATTTAGCCAAGCAAAGAGCCCATTGAAATTGCTGGAATGAAGCCATGAATCACGTCGATGTCAAATGCGGATGGGGAGAAATTAACAGCACGTCTGTGTGAGTCGAAATCACACTGCGTCAACAGAAGCTGAGGAAAACCGAGTTCGACTCCAGGTGTACGAGTAATGAATTTAATTCGATTTTAAAAATACCTCAGGTCGTGCTTGACTCGCTGATCAACATGTGTCGAAATCCGCATTAGCAAAACCGAAGTTCGACTCGAGACGCGACACTCGCCTCATAGTAGGCTGTAGGCAGTAGGTAACTGTAGGTTCAATAATTTCAGTTTTTATTCGGTAATTAACATTTACATGAATGATTTAACAACGTCCGAACAAATTGTTCATTCGGGAACATTCTGTAACTACAAAAACCGCAGGTGGTAATTTGACTTTTTCCTCAATTTCGCAGTCGGTATTTTTCCATCAGGATGGTCCGCATTATCCGCAGACTTAAGCAACTGGTGGCGTCGCACCTGATCCCCAGCGGTTCCGTGCTCCGTGCCGCGAAGGATCACATTAGTACAGTAAGTCTGTATTCAGTATTATCGTGACAAGATTACATCTTACAGCAACTTATTTCTGGACTGCAGCTTGTAATCCTGTCCAGTATGGATAGGCTCAGTAATAGAAGAAGCAAGCAGCATAGATTACCGTATGACAAGGACCGTGCTCAGCGCAACCGTGGTACCCTGATTGATGGCACTTTGTAGGTACCACATGGAACCTCGCAGAACGTTAGACCGATCTCGATTGGCACCTCGTCAGCCGAGAATAATCCATCGGTTGGTATTGCTAAAGGTACAACACTGGAAATTATCTCTGGATGTGAAAACCAGAGTGTAATTCTCTTGTGAACGTTTTTGCAGAACACAGGGCTGGTGCCCACACGGCAGCGCAGATTGGAGTACCATCAGGGCCGGAGTTCATAGGACATATTGCTGCGACGTTGGCAAAGTCCGACGATGCCAGTATGAAGGTATTCCAATCATTTTAAGATAATCTGCTGCTAGTACTGTCAATCTTAAGGTACTGCTAAACACTGGTTTTCAAGTTCATCTAAACTTTTAAGGTGCGAAAGTTTGGTAATGTTTGTTGTTGCGTTGCAGACACTGATTCAACCACTTATAACCGTGATTTCGAAAGCCCAGTCCGAAGCGCAGTCTGCGTTGTCACAGGCGAACTCCTTGCATGCTCAAAAGCAGCTACGGGAAAAGTGGATAAAAGAACGTGAAGCCAATTTCGACCTGCTGGAAAAGCAGTTCCGAACACAGCTAGGGATCGCTCATTTCCGTCTGCTTGATGCCACGCATCAACTTCATACCAGGTGAGAAAGGCTTATTCGGCTCCACAGGAAACGAACTCGCTGCAAATTGGGTCTTTAGTTTCTGTTATTTTTTCAAGAGGAGGGAGCTTATTATAACTCCTCCTTCCCTCTAATGAAGAAAAAAGCGAACTTTAATGATTTTGCGTAGCAAAGTCGTATTTCGCTGCATTACCAGCAACTTCTTACGAAACTTAACAGCAGTCCGTAAAAAAATCACATAATCACCTTTTGTTTTGCAGGGGACTGATTGAAAACTTCGAGAACGATTGGAAACTGCTTCGAGGCCTCATAAATTATACGGACCGAATCGAGCTATGGAGATCTCTGAAGCAGGAAAGGAAAAGCGATCTGATCAACGCCAAGTATAACGGCGTGCAACTAATCACCGACGAAATGTTTAAAACACTTGAAAAGACCGTGGACAAGATCTACAGGTGCAGCAGTACGCTGGTTCACGGATTAAAGCAATGTGGTGGGGCTGTCCATGTGGACATTGACCGGTTGACCAAAACAGAAATCCGGGTAGTCCAGGCGTTGTGCCTCGTGTATGACATCAAGTGGAAGCTTTTCCGCAATGGACGCGTCATTCTCGAGAATGGCCCCGCGGACGAAAATCTCTGGGACGGCCACTGGAGTAAACCGCGCCCACCAGCGGAGGAGGATGAGAAAAACGGCCAAGTGGAGGACGGGATCGAAGGGGAGGACGGGATCGAAGGTTCAGGGACGAAGTGAGAATTACTTCATTTTAATCTGTTGCTCGACTGGTCCATGTCTGTTTTCATAATTTTAATGATGCTTTGTTTATTTACAGGAGCAGCGACATACCGAAATAGATCTAGTCGGCCGAAAAATCGTCGGGAATTGTGATCTGTTGTTATTACTTTCCGTGAACTAAAACGCTCAGCAGTAGCAAATCGTTGGAATTTTTTGATCTTTTTTGTAATTACTTTCCGTGAACTACAACGCTCAGCAGTATTTCTTGCGATAGTCTGTCAAAAGGTGTTTTATACTGAGATGTCATTTGATAGTCAATCCAGATCGTTTATTAGTAGTATTTTGTGCTGTTTTCACGAGATGTAGTTTTCACGAGATGTAGATAAATGGGTGACCAAAGTTTGAACAATAATATTGCAGAATTGGCGAAAAGCTACTGGACTTCTCGGTTAAATGGTTATTGGTTATTACCGAATATTACGGTAGATGCATATTCGTACAGATTCTGCTGCGTTGGCGCCATGATTCCACCAGCTTCCTGTCGTTTTAGTTTTACCACTTGCAGTGACTTGCTCTGCTGTGTGAATAATTCTCTCTTTGGAGTTTAAATGTATCTCGAGATTTGATCAATAATGATAATAACTTAGAACGAGCTGAGCTGTATAGTTATACTTTGTTTTTAGACTTATTTTACTGGAAGGCATTCGACAAACATATGCAGTCAGACTGAGATGCATAATATTCCGATAATCTGCTGTTTGGCGAGAAGTAAGTTCACCGTATGGAACATTCCCCCGAAAAACTGCAATGAGTGTGTACCTTTTATCTTGTGTAAATAAGGTTTAATTTTGGGACCGCGACTAGCCTAATCAGCAATGGATCTAGAGGAAGACTTTGCCACCACGCAAGATGAGCGCAACCTGGAGCTGCAAATGTTCCGTGAACGCTGGAAGCAGGAACTCAGCAACAAGTCCACATCTTACCCCAATTCTACCCAAGTTTCGCCGAACAAGGAGCAGGGAAAAAGTATCCATGAGTCTACGGCGGACAGCAGCCGATCTACCTTCGAAATCGTAAGCGATTATAAGAACGGAATTTTCCATTATTTTTGGTTCTTCGGTACTTCGACGAATAGCTTGGTTGCAGTTTCCCAGATTTTCTTCGGTTGTCACTCAAAACTTCGGTTTGTTTATGAATATTTTCAATAAGAATATCGTTTTTTTACGAATTGGTAGATTGTATCAATCTCATGACAGGCAGCGGAGATCTTCCGTGAAGGAATGAAGGAAGAACGCAATGGGCGCGTCTACGAAGCCATTAACCTGTACCGTCACGCCATGCAGCTGGATCCTGAGATTGAATTCAAAATGGAGAAGAACATCGCTGCAAAAGGGAAATCACGGATTCCGGACGATGCATCTCGTCGGGTACCCATGGACGAGGAGCAGGAGACGGAGGAGGATATTCTGGAGCGTCTTGTAGCCTACAACACTTTTCTTCACGGCTCCTGTGCTCCGGAGTATCCGGTGAATGAATGCGATACCCACATCAGCGAGCTTCCGTTAGAGGTACTAGTGTGCTTTTAACTACGGGATTCGATTATTATTTTCGGTCAGCTGACGAAATCACCGAATAATTTTTCCGGTTTGAATGTTTTTCTGCTAGTATGGGAGAATTTTGATTACCTTTCACGTTCTTATTGCATACTGTATTTTTTCGGAAAGTATAATTTTGTGTTACGTTTATTGTTTGAACATTGTCCGCCGGCGGTTGAGATTTCTTTCGCGTTGTATTTTTTTATTATTTTTTATTCGCATTGTATTTTATTATAATTTTTTCGCAGGTCTTGCTTATCAGTTTGTTTTCGTAGCATTTTAGAGTCTATTAATTTTTCGTACTTAATATACGCTCTCTTTAAGTTATGTCGTATGGCTTTTATGCTGCTGTAGAAATATTCCGCTTTATACCTATGTGGCAAATCATAATTCTCACGATTATTTTTTCCCCGATTTTGTATAATTCATAACAATGTGTTTTCATTCAGGTTCTACAGTACATCCTCCAGTGGCTCGTCTCCTCCGACCTGGACATGATCTCCCTGGAGCGTTTCACCAGCGTCTGCCGGGGATTCTACCGGACCGGACGGGAGGTTTTAGTCTGGCGATTGGCATGTATGCGCATCTGGGGTGTGTTGTGCGGTTGTCCGGGGGATTTCCACTACGGTTCATGGAGGGAGATGCTGATCCAGCGTCCCCAAGTTCGGCTGAATGGGGTGTACATTAGCCGTATTTCGTATATCCGTCCGGGTGAGGCGTCGTTTATCGATCAGAACTCCAACTACCGACCCTGGCATACGGTGTATTATTACCGGTTTTTTCGCTTTTTCGCGGATGGAACGGTTCTGTATGCTAATACACCAGGTGAGTGAATGCCGTAGCGGAGATTTGGGCTGATAGTTTATATGAAAATATCCCAAAAATCAGCTGATTAAGGACTTACAATGGCAGGCTAATGATGCAGTTCACAGCTAGGACCAAAAGCGGAATAAAAATACTGTTTATTAAATTACCGGGATAAGATGTTTTGTTTAGCGTTTGACTCGAGATTTACAGGAAGATTCTTCGAAATTTATAAGGTAACAAAAGTTTGATCCTTTGTTCTTCCTCCTGCAATATTTTTTCTTCCGGTTTAGGAGTAAACAAAAATTCAGGTACGAATTTGGTTACAGGGTCTTTGAGTAATTTATTTGTATTTGTTTTATAAAAAAGTTTTATAAAAAAATAAAAATTATATTTTTTATGAATTAAAATTGTTTTATGAAAAAACGTTGATTTTTGTACATATTCGTACCACAATCGTAACTATTCGTAGTAAAGCACGTATCGAAGCCGATAAATCCGCATGCATGACTTATTTGGTCAAACCGTGCAAAGAAAAATTGCGACTTTTACTTGGTCACCGGATGCATTTTATGCTAGCATATCGGTATTACCCAGTGAAAGAACATTGTTATTTGTTCTTATGCTACAAAAGGATGAATACTCCGGTTGGCTTGAAGTTGTGTGGCTTTGTTGTTTAGAAGAGCCTGTGAATGTTGTGCCTCGCTTGCGGACCAAACAGCAGCAGAATCTTTCCAGCAGTCCCACTTGTATCATTTTAACCGGTTATTTTCGATTGACGCCGGATGGGGAAGGTGTTATTGTGTATCTGAAGCGGGATTTGTATAAGGACGACGTGGGACAACGCCCGATCCGGTATAAACGGGCAAATAAGAAAGAAGGCACGGAGACGCTCGTCATGGTACGATTGTAGCACATTATGACGATCTAGGTAATTACAAAAAAGTCTTCTGAAGTTTTGTTTCATATTTTCACTTTATGTTTCTGTTTTCAGTTTTTATTAATCTTTTTGCTTAATCTTTTTTATATTATAATTACTAATTAATCTTTTTGGTTGATCTTTTTGGTTGATCTTTTTTGTAATATAATTACTAATTTTGGTTAATAATTTTACTTATTATTACTAATTTTTACTAATATTTTTACTAATGTTTAATAATATGTTTTAATAATAATTGGTTAATATTTAATATTTGGTTAATAGTCTTTACTTTTTCTGTTTCAGTCTGTTGTATACTTTTTTCGTGATTTGTGTTTTTTAGCAATTTATCGATTTATACATGCTTTTTATTACTTAATCTTGTAAAAATTGGCAGTTGGTTTTATTTTGTAGGAATTGGTCATTCGAAACTCGAGAGAACGATTCCATGCCAGGCTGGATTGGAAACGGTACACAATCACACGAAAAACTGGGTAAGCATATTTCAGAAATTTGTAAAAAATGAAATGGAATCAAAAATAGCGGGAATGAATAAAAAAGGTGTTTTCGTGTAGGAAAATTGAGACGCAGTCCATGGTCGATGTCCATCAACAGTTTCCTTCGTCGTTCTTTTCGCGGGTTAAGAGCTACACAATGCCTTCCGAGTTTCCACTTGTTTAACAAAATCTAATGGATGTTGTGCACATTTGATTTTTGGAAGGTTGCATTTTATTGTAGACGTCCTTGTTTTGAAATTGACATGCAAAATGTTGCATGTTTTTTATGTATAAATCTTCACTGATCCCGGTTTTATTAGATATTCTATCGATTTACCTTCAGAAATATATGAAATAAAGCGTCTTGTTTTTTTCACCGATTTTATTGAGAAGATAAAGAAATAAAACGGATTAAAAGACGTATTCTACAACGCAAAAGGTAATACAACGGGCATCGATTCTAACCGCATACACACATGCGCAAGAGGTTGATGAGCAAGAGGAAAACACGAACGATCACCTGGAAAGCACCGACAAACGCTACCACCACTCATTTTGTAGTGGCAATGATAAAAAACACCGATTTGCGCGGTGTATGGGGATGCCGACTGTAATGCATGGCTTTGATTTTTCGGTCCTCCGCATCCGCTGTCTGCCATACGCTCGATGCGGTGTTCCCGTAAATCGCTCCGCTTGCCGGGATGCCGCAGCCGATGAGCTTTCCATTGGGGAAGAACCCTTTGAACATTAAAAAAAGCATTAAAAATCCAGGATTAAAAAAAGAAATTAAAGAAAAATGACCAAAAAATCCCTTTAACACTTGTAATCTTTCGACAATGCTGACTGCAAATGTGGAATTCTCCAAAACCGATTACTTATTTGTTTCTTTCATATCACTATTTTTTTCATAATGATTTTTATTTTTTCCCACTTATCCACGTTTTCGCTACCATTTTCTTATAATATGAAATTTAAAGCTTAGCTTAATTTTTATTTTAGTTATATATTTAACGAATAAATCTATTTATATCTATATCTATTTATATTAAAATATTAATCTATTTAACGCATAAAAAAATCGTAAGTAATTATGTTTCCAAGACATGGAAAGCGATTTAAATCAGTAGTAAAATTAAAATAAATCAATTAAAATAAAGGGCTGTTATAACTCTAGTTATATTTAGGAATACCAAAACCGAATACATAAAAAAATGACACTGATATATGTGCTGAAACTATCTTCACCTTTATACACCTCCACCTCCTCTTGTATACAGCTCTTCTCGGTCAGCGGCAGCCCACTAGGCGTGGCCAACCTCCCCGTGGTAAAGAACAGCGCAAAGACATCCCCGGCGTCCTTGACCAGCTTATCCGGTCGGATCTTCTTAAACTCCTTGCGAATCTCCTCCAAACTCCCCTTGTGCACCTCCCGATCCAGCCAGACACTGGCGCACTTGATCGGTTTCCCGGCGAACACGTAGGCCACATCGATGCCGTCCTGCAGCGTACAGCGGACCCCCAGGAAGGGCGTGTCGAGACTCTCGGGGGCCGGGACCCCCAGGGCACTGCAGCTGGTCACCAGGAGCAGACCCTTGGGCTGGCATGTGGACTGCTCGTCCGCCGTCAGGTCGTCCAGGCAGTGGCGGAGGGCGGCGAAGTGGGCGATACGCAGGGCGTGGTCGTAGACGGTTAACATCAGTCTGAAGAGAGGAAAAGATTTAAAAGGCTGGTCGATGAAATTCTTTCGTTATCGTCAAGAATCCCTCGACTGCACTGTACAAATACAATAAATACCACGTTTTACAGTTTCTGGGGAAAATTCGTACAGGGGGGTAAAACAATTCAACCTAACATATTCTGCAGTTCACAAAATTCTATGTAGTCTAAGAACATCTATTTTTTCTGCATTTCCGTACAAATTTCCAATTTAAGAACGCCTGTTTATGAATCACTATACGGTCTGAACAATCATAGAAAACTCGATCTAAACAATCTTCCACAACTACCGATCTTAGTAAAACCCTGAAATCTCGCTCCCACAGGCGAATCTGTAACCCCTTACTTTCTAATAATCAATCCGCGAATCGCTGGCACATAATACATCGCAAACGTCCTCTCCCGTTTCATTCCCTCCTCCTTCCCATTCACCGTAAAGATATTAATCCCCAACACCGGAACATTCTCCAGGAACCGCTTGGGGAAGGAAAACTTCTCCCCGGGGACTTTAGGGGCTTCGGGATCCGGAATCATACTGTACAGCCGCGCCTTGGCCTCCCCAATGTAGTTGGGCGGGTGCATCTCCGGTACTTTAAAGATAATCAACAACTGCGGCTCATTGGGCTTCTCCGTCCACATATCGAACAGCGCCGACCCAATAAAGAACTGGGCATCCCGAATGGGTAGTTTCCGGGAGACGATGAAGGCGGTGTTGTTGCGGTGGTGGATTTCATCCCGGGCCAGTGGGAGAAAGTAACTGCAGACGATGGAGCACGAGTGCAGGTCGAGGATGGGGAGATGGGTGAAGATCTGGCGGGTGAAGGGCAGATTGGGATTGAGGAGGCAGTCGGCAAACAGGGACTCGTGGGAGTCATGCGAGCTTGAGGATTCATCTTTTTTGGGCTGAAAGGAGAAAGTCTTTCAGTATTTTTTGTTTATGTTAAAAACTGGCGTCACGAACACATGACCGAGTGTACTGCCGTTTGATGCACAAAAGCGGTAGTGTCACAACCGCCATTAGGTGTCGGGTATGGCCCCCAACTCGTCTATGGTCTCGTCACGCCATGAACTGTGTCACGGTCGATGCTGCAATTCAGTTTCTCTTACCTCTTTCGGAGATACGGATTTCTTCTTCCTGCGAGCATGTTTGGATACGGGGTCTTCGGATGAAGGTCGGATGATCCAGGTTCTAATGTGCTCTCCGTAGCCACGTTCTATATTGGCCGGAATGCGTACCAAGTTGCTGTTCATTTTCTGGGCCTGCGAGCCGAACCTCCCAATAAGTTATAAGTATGCTGGATTCTCTCAGTAACCTAGTTGCAATCTTCAAGGAACTTGTGAAATAACAATAAAGGATGCAGCTTCGTTGTTTCCAGTATGAGTTTCTCGTAACACTTAATTTCAAATTCCGAACTACCTTATTTTTCCAAAAAAATAAAAAAAATTAGAACTTCCATACAGCCTGAGCTTTCAGTAGAAATTTAGAATCTGCGGAAGTGAACGCTTATAGCATATGAGCACCTTTTTGACTGTGCAGTAGCGCACTGCATGCGGTCTGTGACACTCGCCGTTAGCCCAATTCCGGCTCACCAATGCACAGCTCCCCAATGCACGCCACGGCACCGGCTCACCAATGCACCGCTCTGTTTTCAACATGAACTGGTCAACAGACCTGCTTGGCAGCTTGGGCATAAAAAACTCCGGAATTCACGCCGACCGCCCCACGTTACCCGCGATTTGCAAGAGAAAGAGGTTCTTTTGTCATTTGCAAGCTTGCAGCCACAGCATCTCATTCTAGAATTTTGAAAGAATTATTCCAACATTCTCCCTGATATATCGTCATTCTAAAACTCCAAACCTTCACCATGCCATCGGACACGGTCAGCAAGTATCGTTGCGCGACGTGCCACGAGCAGGTGGTCCAATCGCGTGAGCTGCGCTACTTTCGCGGGATGGTCTATTGTGAGGAGTGCACGGCGTTCAGCCATGGTACCTGCCTGCAGGTGACCTACGAGGAGGCCCAGAAAATGAAGTACTACTGTCCAAAATGTGCGATCCGTCGGCAGCAGGCTCCAGCGCCCGCCAATGTCAGTGTGCCTCAACGAAACGGACCATCGAGCCCAAAGCGCCCCAGCACTCCAAAGAACGAGAACCATGTCGTCCCGGAACCGATCCCTGTTCCGCAGGAGGGTATGTCCAAGGAAGAGTATAATAAGCTGCTGCAGGCGTATGCCATTGGGGAGATTTCGGATAGTGAGAGCGAGGAGGGTATGGAAATGTGAGGTTTCTCGGTTTCTGGTGTGATGATATCTCTGTGTGTTCGTGCCTAATGAACGGCCAACTTTTGTTTTTTTATTTGTAGATACTTTTTTTGTACATATTTCGCATTTTGTACATACGGGTACTTATCTTTTTTTTAGGGAGACATTTTGCTGTAAAAATTTGTACAGAAGGATGTCTTTCTTTGTCTTTGATGCACGGCGGGACGTATTTTGTTGTGGTTTTTTTTATTCCGATGCAGCAGTAAAAAAACTTGTTGCTAAACAGCTACGACGGTGAATTTCTCGCACTCAATACAATAGAGCATAGTACACATCGAATCTGCTCATTTAATGTTGTTTTTATCTCTTTCATTTAATTATGGAGTTTTCAATTTTTTGCGCGTGTTTTCATATTTTGTAAGTGTTTTTCGAAACTTAATACTTTTCCGTATGATTTTGCATTTTTTGATAAAGTATTTTTTACTGTCTTTTAATCTGTTTAATTACAATTTTTTTTATTTTGATTAAAATTAATAACAAAATTAATATATAATTGTGGATATAATTATAACATAATTTTTGATTTTAATTAATTATGATTAATATTAAGTAATTTTTACGGCTTTTTTAAATGCATTAGTTTTTTCTTTCGCATCTCTTTTAATTTTGCATACTTTCACACATTTCCATGCAACGACCGAGCGCTAAAACTTTAAAACCAGTGATAAACACACCTCTCGAAATAAAATAAACCCACATAATCTCGTCAAATTAAAACCAAACAAAAACGGACAATACGCAAAATCACTATCGGTTTGAGATCAAGAAGAGCGAGCAGCACCGCTGTTGTCAGCATCACAGTTTAGTAATCCGCTCCGGGACGTCAGTGACGGGTACGCTGACCCGTTCCCGTCCACACAGCTTTTTCAGGTATTTTATGGCGATAAATTTCTCGGGCATGGCAATACCGACAAAGCCCACGGCGATAAACACACAGCCGATGCCTTGGAACTCATCGAACACGTGGTTCCAGAATAATGCATCCACAACTGCAGAAAAGGTCATACTATAGTATTTCAATAAAAATAATGAAAAATAATTCGATAACATTAGTAAAAACTAGAAAATTTATCGTTTTAAAGGGGTTGCTTCTGTTTTTTAAAGATTCGGTCAAAAAATGTTTTATTACGAATTTTTTAATAATTAAAAATGCAACGAAGAGAAATATGGGATTTTTTCTCTACAAGTGGAGTTTTTAATTTCTGATCTTTTTTTTAACATTTAATTTCTAATATTTTTTTAGATCTAATTTTTATAAAAAGTAATACAAAAAATGTTTGCCGAATACGATATTTCTCAGTTCTTAAAGGATCGCACAGTTTTTCCTGCGCTTTAAATAGTTGAATGAATTGTAAAATTAGGTACAGTTCTTTTCGCATTTATTTTATTTTGTATAAAATCTGCACAAAATTAGCGTACAACTAGTAACATACCGTAATTGAACGGTATCCCGAGGAGCTTGCTCAATGTCATGATGAGCGGACTGGTTAGCGTCAGGCATAGATTAAACATGGAAATGGAGACTGCAACGACAAACCAGTGCAACTTAGTTCACGCACAAATGAAATCCGAATGGTTTCCTGTTATGAATTATTAATTTTCTTAAAAAACCACCAGTTAATGACGAAAAAAAGACTAGCCAGAAAAACAAATCCCGATACAATCAAAACGATATTACGAATAATCTTCTTTTCGGTTCGTTTGTACATTTAAAAAACATGCAATTAATGGAAACAATAGACTTTATAATTATGTAACTCGAAGAACAGCCAATCAAAATAAAAACAAATATTATTGCTTAATGTAACTTTTGGAAAAATATCCAATTAATAAGACTAAATAATAATAAAATTCGAAAACTAAATTCAAAATAAATAAGTAAACAATAATATTAGTAATTTTAATACACAATTGCACTGTGCTGTTAAAAAGGTACCTAATGTCAGGGAGGAGGAAATGCAGACGGTAGCCCAGGGGAAGGTGGCCCAGTCCCAGTACTCCACCCCGGTGATGTTCAGGATAATGACCATGGGCCACGCGACCACCGTGATAAACGCCGCCATCGTCGATGTCACCAGCAGTGCTTTACCGACATCCTCTGTTTTACCGATAAATCGCTTGAAGGCCACCTGTGTAACATTATGCTCTACAAACTCTGGCTACCACCGCACAAAAAAAGCTTTCTTCTGGTTACGCATCGACATCCGATTCATATAAAGCTACCACATGTATTATTAATACCTCCAGTTCAGTGCATTGTATTTCCGGACAGTAAGCACTTACCGGTAATTTTCTGTATAAGCAGTCTATAATATTAATTTTCAGTGTTCAATAGATCAAAAAATATGTGTAGCAGATAGAATTATTCATAAAAGGAATTTCTCATTGCCTGTAATTCATTGGCCTGGTGATCCTATAAATACACCTCCAAAATTATAATAAATATATCAAATTATAAAAAAAATTTATACTAAAATATATACAATTATAACGAATATATAAAATCATAAATTGCGAAGTGTGAAACAGATTTGTTCAAAAATATTTGAATTGTATACTTTGACATATAAATTATTCGTTCGTACCATGTACAGCGATCCCAGCACAGCACCAATCAGACAAATAGCGATCCCTTCCCAGCTGAAATCATCCTTCCCCTGCGAGTACACCATAAACCCGACTCCGCCCAAGGCCACCACCACGGCCGAAACCTACCAAAATAATCCACCAAAATTATTGCGTAATCGTTCACCTTGCGGCAAAATTATCAACTGTCAAAGTTACAGCTGCTCGTAAATTACCAATCAGTTGACGTACTTTCAGAATGTAGACCGGCGTTTTGAGGATAAATGCCGATAAGAGATAACAGATGGCCGTCTCCGAGCAGAAGAGCGCCTGGACAATGGAATTATTGAGGAATTTCACGGCAAAAACATGGGCAAACTGGACGGTGATCCAGAGGATGGCCAGCAGACCGGTCGGGTAGACGAAGGCCCGACCGGTCAAGCCGTTTGGGCCGAAGACCGTTTCGCAGCTCCTACGGTCAAAAAATAAGAAAAATGTACGAGGCTAAATAAGGCTAAAGGCTAAATAACTGCGAAGTTTCTCTAGTAAACAAAAACAAAATATAGAAAATACAGCTCCAAATTAACACAAGGTTAATTAATTAACTAATTAATCTTAATCTTGCATTCTATTCATTTGAATTTTGTTTGTTTGTTTTGTAATTATTTATACTTATTCTTTTTGTTCGTCTTCCTAGTTTTATTTCAGTTTTTCTTGTTTTTTTATTCTGTAGCTCTTTTTCGTACACTCCAATTTAGTTTGGTTTTTGGTTCAGAAATAATGTCAACAAATTGTACACAAAAGTATAACCATAAAGACAAGTAAAATCAAAACAGCTGTCTCGATGCATACAAATGGTAGATAACAAAATCACACAAAATGATAAAAAATGTGTTTTAAACATTGTATTTTTAAGATGCTGGTACTGATTAACTTTATTGGTCAATTAAAAATATACGCAAAATTTAGAATTCAGTAAGCCAATCAAGATGAAGAGAAGCAGTTAGAATAAATACTACAAAGTATAAAACTGCACAATCATTTGATTAACAGCCAGGTGAACGACACTAATCTAGATTAGCGGCTGCCATAGCGGAAAGGAAAGTAAACCGATCACACGCCGTGCAACGATAAACGCTAGTACCAAAAAGGTTGTCAATTACAAATTTCTGCTGATGTAATATTACGCCGGAATTTCTGCCATGATGCTGCAAGTTCGGTATGAGATTTCCGGTACGTTATGAACTCATGGGAAAAGCAAGTAATCAATAATTCAATGCATAATAAAACTATTAAGAATCCAAATGGAAAGCGTATGCACAGTGTTTTATGCTCCCATCATGACCAGCAAAATTTAGCTTTACAGTTTGCCGACAATTTATAATAAAAATGTCCACAATCACTTTTGCCGTTTATGAGCTGTTTGCGGTCAAATGTTTGCTGAAATCAATCAACGGATTTCGAAATTAAACATATTGACATTCATCTGCAAACGCAAAACTGCCGCTGACTTTTCAGTACGCAATGCAAGATCGTCGCAAAAAAAGAACAATATTCATAATGAATTCAAATTATTAACTCACTGTTTATTTTCTTTATTACCAGAATATTGTTCCTATTATCGCTCTTTGATTTAAAGCATAGAAGCAGGAACAATAATTGTAAAACACCGTTTAATACGAACGTTTTAATTCTTTTGTGTAAGAAAATATTATCAGAAATAGATGGAAAGTTAATACCTACGGTGAAAATTTAAATAATAAAATGAAAAAAACATTATAAAAATTATTTTTTTGAAATAAATTTTGAACTTATTTTTTTGAAATAAATTTTTTTAATTTTTATAATTTCAAAAAAATAAGTTACAAAAATAACAAAAATAGGTAATATAAAACATTTGCTGCTGCCAAAATTAGCAGAATGCATAGATCAACATTTCTCCACTTACGTGAATGTTTTCATGAACGGCGTCGGTTTTCCCGATTTATTACGATACGCCCGTTGAATGTACTTCATCACCATAAACGTGGGAAAGACAACGATTCTCCAGGCACTCCGGAAATAAACGATAAAAAACGGCGCGGAAAAGTCAGGGGAATAGGTGGCTTTAGCGAATTGGGCCGCGGCGAGGACGGTGATGCAGTGGACAATTACGAGAATCAATCCCAGAATGTGTTTTCCCTTCTCGGACATTCCCTGCAGTCCGCGCTTCCGGGCGGGTTCCGAGGGATGGACGGGCTCCTCTGTGAGACCTAGAGATAAAAAACAGTCAGAAAAAAAACATACTTTTCGTACAGAAATAGACAGAAGAATAGGAAAAATATTAACAAAATGAAAATCAAAATAAATGATAAAAATGGTATACAGCGAATAGCGAAGCGAAAAAAAGAGTAAATAGCGAAGAACAAACGAAGTACATCAAGAACGTTAAAAAATAAAAATAATTAATTAACTGAAAAATAAATAAAACCAAAAACCAAATGGCTATGGAAATCATAAGAATACAGACAATCCAATCAAAGATTTCTCGAAAAAACGGAAAAGCCAATAAACTTGAAGATAACCCAAATAAAAAAGAAATACCAGAAAATGGCACAACTTTCCACAAGAGTACAAAGAAAAAGGGACAAAAATGATGAGTGAAAAATCATACAAAATACAGAAAATTAAAACACGCGCTGTTTTTGTTGCTGACATGTAGGAGAAACCATAGACCAGAAATATCGACGGAAGCAAAGCCAAACACTCGCATGCTGGGAATATTCTATTACTGCTCTTGATTTCTGATAAAAAATAATATAAAAATAAACCCTGCAATTAATCCGTCTATTCCACACTGAAAAATAACACTACACATTCCGCCCTTCTACTCACCCGCACTGGAGGTAATTTTAACCAGATCCTGCAGCACCACGACACCATTCCCGCTGCTCGGGATGCCAGATTCCGCATCGCCTCCAGCCTCCTCCTCCTTCGCACTGACACTCAAGCCCCCCTTGGGCACCACCGCAAACTCATCCCCATCCCCGAGTACGTCCACCGTCTCCTCATCCTGATCGGGCTGCGACGGAGGTTGCATTTCAGTAGCCTGATAAATGTAGGGATGCTCATCGGAGCGCGGGAGCAGATGAGCAAAGACTTCATTGGACTCGGCATGGCTGCTGCGACGGTCCATACGAGTGGTAGAGTAGGTAATCGCGATCACAAGACTATCAGCTTATCGACAGATTAGATGAGATTGTGTGGATTATCTGTCAAAATGCATCGGTTTTATAATGGGTGAACGTCCAAAGACGAACGATGAAATATGTAAGGTGCTGGATTGCGAAATACAGTTGTCTGGCACTGGCAGTGACAGCTGGATGAGTCAGACGGTTTGTCTGTCTGACCGCCTGGGGCGTCATTGGGCGGGACTCAAAACTGCTGTAGATGGGCGTGGTTTCTTCGTATATGCTGCTCCTCTTGGCGGCTGGCCATTCGGTAGTATGACTGTGTATCAGCTGACAATGAGAATAAAATTAATGATCCACGCTGAAAATTTGCACAATACTGTGCTTTTAATAGTTGTATTGCACGAAGAAATTCTACAATGCAGTTTCTGTCACAAAATGGCAAAATAAACCAGTTCAGAATTCAGTATACTGTATGCGTCCTAAACGAGCGCATATAAACTGAACCGCGACATCCAGAAAACACAATCAAAGACACAAACATGGACATTGTACTGTACAGGAATCAAAATTATCAAGTTTGTTGTTTTTTCTTAGCAGCAGCCGACATTCGAAGGAGATCACGGGGTGTATGGACATAATGATTTTTCAGGGCTTCTTCGTCGGGATCCTTCCGTAGCCGCTTACATGGTAGACGTTTCCGGACACTTTGCGTCCAGTTGATGGGCAGTAAGGTCATGAAGAAGCCGATCGTGATTAGCACGAATCCGGTTATTTCTATCGCGCGGAATAGCACTTTATTGAAAAAGTGGTCCACAACTGTAAAACATGAAAAATACCGTTGATTATACATTGACTATTATTAAAGTAATAACTATTATACGTCGAAATAATAATACATAATTCAACATATTTTAAACTGTAATTATAGTGTTTACTAATATTGGGTTATTTAAATTTTACAGCAAATTTTATCTGATATTTTTTTTATTTTGCTATGTATTTTATTTTATATTTGGCTGACAGATATTATTTTTTTATTGGTATTTTGTATCTTATTTTATATTTTTATCTGACAGATTTTATTTTATTTCATTTTTTATTATCAAGCAAATCTTCCGTATTTTGTTTACCGGCATTTAATGGCAATCCAAGAGCCACACCCAGCGTTATGAACAAGGGATGTGTTAAAGCGATGCCGTAATTAACCATGGCGTTAAACACTGAAAAGAATAATTCAGTTCCAGTTTGAATGCATTCATTGGATTTATGTGGTTTTCTTACAAAATCCCAGAGCAGCACTTCCGCCAACAAATACCCATGGAATCGTCGAAAAGCTCCATTTCTCGACACCGGTCAAGTGCAGTGTCAAGGTGATGGGCCAAAATAAAGCGAAATTGAACAGTCCGAGACCGGTCAATAATAGGGATACTTGTCCGTAGTTGGCGTCTCCAATTAACCGTTTAAATAACACCTATTGAACAAAAAAATACATTTAGTTACTTTTTTTGCTAGTGAATTACTTCCGTAATTTTTTTGTGGGTAGAAATACTTTACTGCTCTCTTATACATACATGTACAGATAAATATACTTACATCTAGAGCACGAGTTTTATGTGACTATAATAATTAATATACAATTTAAAATTAATGTACAAAATTCATTATATGTAAATATAGATGTAAACATGCGTAAATATGTATAAATATGTAAATATAAATAAATTAATATAAAACATTCATATGCAAATATATAACTATAAATATAAACTTATATGTTAATATAGTGTATAAACGTAAATAAACTAATATACAAATTGATATGTATATTAAAAAAAATCACCTGTATAAAGCGTATGTCCCGAATTATAACAAGAAAGCACACACAGGGAAAATGCAAGTTAAACTGTGAACTTCAATAAATATCTACAATTTTACTGCACAATTGGTATCTGCAAGAAAATCCTACTTACCTTATACATAGCCGATCCAACAGCTGATCCCACAGCTAACAATATCCCAGACAATGCGGGATTATCCCACAGGAAGCCATCGACATAGCTCATAATGATAATTCCCGCCAGGGAAAATATGGACGCAAATAACTACGAAAATTATACAGCTTTCACAAATTACACAAAAATTACAGTATATATACAAATTATACAGATTACTGTCTTCTTTTATCACATTAGGCATTTCGAACAAAAATGGTACAGGAATTATCCCTGACCTTGGTGCCCTCGAAGCGCTCATGGAGAATGGTCCAGGAGAAGAAGAAGACAAATGCCGTGTTGGAAGAGAACAAGGCCGACACGTCGGAGGCGGCCAGAATACTCAATGCATACGAGTACATGTAGTTCGTCGCTACCCATATTATCGCGAAGCATCCACACCGGAAGGCCGCGGTCCACCCGCTGAAAGAGTCTGCTCCAAAGATTTTCCATGCAGCACTGCAATTATTACAGAGATTATGAAGAAATTTAAGTGCATGTGGAATATCTGTAAAAATTGTTCCAAAAATATCTATCTGCAGAATTCGCAGTCAATTATCTGTCGAATCAATGGTTATTAATTTTACGTATATTTACGTTTACGTAACTACATAGTTACGTCTAATACGCGCTAAACGATTTTTATTTATTTATAATCTGCTGAATTAATACTGGCTAGGTGGTTAGATATTCGTATTTCAAATGGAAATAGAAAATAACTATGATGTATCTTAGAACGTTAATAAACTTTTTTTTACTATTAGCAAAGTTATTTAACGTACGTTGCATTGTTTCCATTAACGAAAAACGACAAACGACTGCAATTCCATATTTACATATTATAACGAAAAATAGAACATATCATCAAAACTAAAGAAATTTTATTTCGTATGTTTATAAACAATTATATAATATATAAGTATAAATAATTGTATACAATTTTCAAATAATTTAAGTATAAACATCTGTGTATCTGTCATTTCTTACTTGATGCTGGGTCGATAATCTCTATTCTGACAGCGACAGTGAACCCAATTCCCAGCATAATACAACGGATAACACAGTATCATCCAGCTGGTGTTGAACCAGACGAGAAAAAAGGGAGCGGAAAAATGTTCCGTAAACGTTGCCCGTGTAAACTGGGTCGCCGACACCCAGGTACACGCCACCACCGCCACCAGGATCACCCCGTAGATCAACTTCCGGCTGCACCATCCATCGGGTTCTTTCGGCTTCCGCCGCGGGATCCGCGCGAGTCGGGCTAATTCATCGGCGGACGGGGATTCCGCCGGTGGATCTGCATTCCAACAGAATTTGGTCAAGGTTAATTTCAGTATATAAATCATCATTGTAACGTTGCGTTCGCTGATGGTGTTGCATAATATTCTGCGTTTCTTATCCGCATTTCCGAACAAAGAAATATACGTGACAATGCGTCAGTGAGATGGACCATACAGAAACATTATTCCAATATAATTAAGAAAAATTATATAAAAAATGAAAAATAAAATTATATAAAATTAAATAAAATATATTATTTCAAAATTTTATATAATGAAATCCTAATAAATAAAATAAAACCTAAACATAAATAATAATAAAAAGTAATATAACAAAATTTTATAAAATGTATAATACATTGTATTAAATAACAGCTGGTTATTACAAAATTTTTAAAACCTCGAAGACCATTAATTTTGTTAAAGCGTTAGACCCCAACAGCAATACTTTGAAATGCATGGAATTCGAACTAAGCTTTTCCCGACAATTTTTGAAAGGAAGCTCGCGGAGGATGCCAAAAATAACTGGAAACCGACTAGAATCGTACATGTACCTCCAACAGGCGACACCATTAACCTAATTAGCAAGTACGTGCCCAAGAGCTTACTGGGAAGAAGGGCAAAGTAACTGTAGTTATAATCCATAGTCAAGATTCATTCTTTGATAACATTGTCAAGGATGGATAGAACGATGGATAATTGCGTATCCTCGAGGATCAAACTTAACGACCTGACATTGTTATGATCAAGTATCCTTCATTTGTATAAAAGCGAGATTTTCCGTTATAAAAAACGTCCAGAAAAAGGTCACAGAAAATGTATAAGAAAAATCTGTTCAAATTCTAGTAAAAGAAATGGAATTATTTTACAAATTAAGGCTTTTAATGTGGAGCGTTTGTGCTGGTTTTTAGCAGCATCCAGAGAACGAGGATTTGTGTATGTATGTGTGTTCACGTGCAGGACGAACCCTGGCGACGGAAATCGATATGTGTACAGTGTCACAAACCGGGATCCAGACTTCTTGTCATTCTGCATCCCAGTGTCCGTATATAACACGGCATAAAAAATCGCCCACATTGCCGACACTTTGCCTTTCAATTAGATGACGCCAACCGCGGATATGCCGACACGTATTGAAATAGTCTGTACTCCTGTTTGTTGCCATTCTTCACAATTTAAAAAATTTAAGAAACATTTTTTTAAATGAATTTTTATATATATTTTTTTTATATATTATTTTTTATATATATATATTTTTATATATATACGAGTTCGTAGTGACTGTGATTGATAAAAACTCTGGCTCTTACTGTATTTCGTAATCAGACATTTTAATACAAACACTGATTGATAAAACCGCTGGCTCTTATTTTCTGTAATAAGATATTTTAAGGAGCGTCTTCATGCTAATTGTTTCTTATACGAGTTTGTTTTTGTTTTAAGTGCAATATTTCGTTCTAATAATTTGCCGTGCATGGTTGTACGTATGACGAAGTTATTCGCTCCTGTGGATTTTTCACAAATTTAATTTGTATTCCACGTCATAAGCTGCACATATTAACGTACATAGGCTCTGATCTTTAAATTGTGTATCTACTTTTTTTCATTTTAAAACTAAAATCAAATTTATTCTTCTTTTTGATAAACAAATATACCTTATTGTAAAAAGAAAAAACTTTCATTTTTAAAATCAAAATTTAAGGTATTCTGTATATTATATAATAAAATAATCTAAAAAAGCTTTTTATTTTATACCTCAAAGGTAATCTATATTTTTTTATACGGATTTCAAATCATACGGTGTACCATAACATTTTTACAATGTAATACGCCGACACATTACTATAAACAATTCCGATATTAATGTAACCATGACAGAAATACCGTTTTGATATCATTTTACCATTATGTATATACACAATGGTAAAATAATAAATGATAAAAAATAAAAAAAATTAATTAATATATATACGAGTTTGTAACACAACGCGTTAGTACCTGTATGTGCATGATTCTCAACAACCGTTATAATTTCACCTCCCGGTGCAGTCACATCCCCATTGACTGGCTCAATCCTAATCACTTCCACCGTACAATTCCCATCCTGAGAATTTCGTTTGCGTAGGAAAATCTGCCGAAAAAACGTCATGATATCCCTTCATTAAGCCATTAAACCATGCATTTCCATGAAAAATACAGTCCACGTTTATCACTGCAATGTGACTGAAGATTTCATAATTCCAATTCGAATAAGTCATTAAAATTGTGTGTAGATACTTTGATTATGTGGATGAATCCATTTTGTGCATGCGCGGTGTGTGTATACATCAGCTGGTTAATGATAAAGTTCGACTGTGTACCATCAGGGTATCGCGGCCATATCAAGCCAATATTTGCGGTGTAATGTTGCTTTAATCAATTAATTTGTCTGATGGACTCCCTCAATTTTACATTGACCTCGGCAGTTTCTCCTTGTCAGTTGATTGCCGGTAATTGAAAATGATGCCGCGTCGGTGTCGCAGTCACGCATTTTACACCAGCTTATCATCATTTCCGTAGACTGCCGGCACCAGTATTATATTTAATCTGTAGTTACAGTGTACGTATTGGAAGTTTCAAGGAGTACGCTGATAAGTCAAGTCTAAGATCATCTAGATGTTTGGATGACTAATAATGTTTTTGTACGCGAATGGGTTCGTTAAGCTTTCAGCCAATTTACGCCTGTTTTTCTTAAAACAGACCGTTCAAATTTTTCCGATGACTTTGACCTTTTTAGTAGTATTTTTGGATGTTTTTTGTTTTTTTTTGGGTAACTGGACGAAATTTTCCCGAGGAATAAACTTGTTGTTGTTGTATCTATCCCGTACGCAAGCAAACTCATGGTGATTAATTTTTGAAAAATTTATGCAAGTCCACCGTATCGCATGATTAGAGAACAGACGCTATCTCTGTCGTTAGCTTTGGTGGCTTAAATAAGAGCAACGCCCGCGCGCGGTTGCACGCACCGCATGGCTTTGCTTATCCGCCGAACATGGCTGGGTCCATCCACGCGGATTGCGCTCAAACTTGGGACCGCCCATTTCTGCCCTTGAACTAGGCATGCAAATTATCTTGCCGTTTTGAATTTTCAATGTTTTGACTAGCGAAATGTTTTCCGAAGTTTGTTTTAGCTTTTGTTAGTTTTATACTTTGTAGTTCTCTTTTGTACGTTTGATTTCTATTTGGTTTCCACTCGGGTCTGTCCGAAATGAAGATTAATTTGGGTTTAATCTAAGTTTTCGTCCTGCTGTGATTTTGATCGCAGTTTGTATCGCACGTGTTTTGCTGGTGGCGAACTGCCAATCTGGGCGTCATGGTACTCCAGATCGTTTTATGATGTTTGTACTTGATCGCTGAGTGATTTCAGTCGTTTCCATTCCGTGGAAGCACGTGCAGTTGCAAAATCTCTGATTGCTCCTGGAGAAACCCTCATTTCACTGTTCCCATATGCTCCACTTTAATAATTAAATATTTAAATAAAATTAAATTAAATACTAATTAAATTACATAATCCCGATTTTTTCATAATTTTCATCCCGAAATCACGACCAGAATATGCCCGCCAGCGTGAGGCATCCAGGATCACTCGAGCATGTCGGCTGGTTGGTGTATCCCGTTGCAGCGGGTGCGACGCATATTTCCCAACAATTCCGCGTCTATCCGGACTATTTTCTACATTCTGACTTTCTTAACACTGGCGCTGATTGTTCACCAGCAGATCCATGTAACGTGCCCCACGGGCATGGAGGAGGGCGAACGGTATATCAGCTGGGAAGTGCCCAAGTGGGCTTATTTCAACAACCAGATCCTGCTGCATGTCACGGTGGCCGCGTATAATCCGCTGCATAGTCGGATGATTGTCTCACCTGGATTCCATTTTGAGGCGGTGCAGGTAAGGGTGGCGGAGGAAAATTACATTTAGACGGTGATAGTGTAAGCTAAACGCCTGCCGAATATTGAGAATAATTTATTTTATTTTTTTAATATTTTTTTTTATAAATGTTCGTTTTTTGGATATTTTTTAATTTTTTAAAATGTTTTTTCAACTTGTTGGACCTTTTAATTTTTTTAAAGGTTTAGCTGTTTTGTATGGTCACTTTCTTCGTAGCACTTTCATTACTTATATCGTTTTTCAATTTTTCGATAATGCTGAATCTGAATACGGGATTAGCATCGCAGTCGAATTGGAAGCAACGAGATGCCATAAATGACGGGTAATTTATTTTTTTATTTAATTGTGTGTTTTCGTTTTCTAATCTCCACTGTTTGCATTCATATTGAAGATAATTAATGAAAATGTCCGATTTTGAATAAACTGATAAACAAATTGAATAAATTTTTGGGGAAAACGTTTTCGGCAAAATAATTGAAAAACGAGCTGTTTAATAAATATTTGTTTGTTGACTGTTCCAGGGCCTATCCGACCCAGTGAACCTGCGTTTCGACCAAATCTTCCTCCCCAACCGCACCTCCTT
Organism: Paramacrobiotus richtersi; assembly: GCA_034698045.1. NCBI lineage: Eukaryota > Metazoa > Tardigrada > Eutardigrada > Parachela > Macrobiotidae > Paramacrobiotus > Paramacrobiotus richtersi. The sequence continues at coordinate 54,173 of JAQGAU010000022.1, forward strand.
CCTCGTCACCCCGCCCCCCGGTCTCCACACCCACTCGTACGTCTACCTGAAGGACGTGGAACTCTTAATGGAGGACGGATGCGGGTACGCGGCGGAATTGACCAACGACCGGGAGGATTTGTGGAGTAAGATGTACACCCGGTTCGTGGTGCGGGTTTTCCTACTGGGACTGCACCATGATGTCCGGCAAGTGGTGTCGCGTCTACGGTATGCCCATCCGGTCCGGCAGTGTGTGGATGAGGCGTTGGGTATGATGAAGGAGATTGGCGGGGCCATTGGGATCCATGTGCGGACGTGGAAGCGGGATGTGTCGGTGGTTAAGCATCCGTGTCAGACGATTAACGGGAAGAATCCTCTGAGGTATGGTGAGAGAAAAGGAAGGGTTTACGGAAGCTGAGACTGACAACCCAGCTATAGCAACGCGAAGTTTAAGTATATTTATTTATTTATTGCTTCAGAAGCAGACAACCCGTTTCCGGGACTTTGGTCTGTTTGGTACACACAGAACATATGCGTCAGGCTAACACCAAGCGATGAAGTGCGATTTTAAAGGCAGCAACGGTGGGGCTGGTTAGAATACAACTAGACAGTTTCTGCAGTTCTGCAATTTATAAGTTTAATATATAAGTTAATTTAGTATAGCGAAGTATAAGTTTCCTGCTGGTACACCGGGTGTTACGTCTGGTGTAAAGTACAAGTCTATAACGGACGTTGGTATGCATTCTTTGTTCGTTGTGTGCTGGACCTGCATGTGGGCAAGATTGTCATGTATCGGACACAATAACCTCATAACAGTAGTGGTAGTTATTTTTGGTACAGATCTAGTTTTTCCGTGTACTGGATGTTGAAAATTAATGGCAGCTGAATACAAAACGCAGATGAAAAACGTACATAAAAAAATTCTGTCTTAAAAGTGGAAGATTTGAGAGCATCTAGTTATTAACCTCCACCGAGTGTTTTGTAGCAAGATTTTTAAAATTTCCAGAAACTCTGGATCTGTAGTAACCTGTGTTAGTAATGCAGCGAGATACGTTCTGGTTAAGAAATAAACCCTAATAGAACGGATTGTCGACTCAACAGTTCACTAGTACATAACTGAAAACTCCCATTGTAGACATCTCTTCATGTGCGTACCAACATCCGCCACCATCATGGCCTCCATCAACCGCCTCCGCACCTCCCCCTTCCAACCCCTCTTCCTAGCCACCGACGATCCCGACCACCCGGTCATCCGGGACCTCATATCCCACTACCCAGTAGTCTTACAATACAACAAATCCCAACTGGACACGTGCCTCTCCCATCTGGACCTGACCGACACGGATCGTCACCTGTGGGGGAGTATCGCGCATCCCATGGTGGAGAATGAACTGCTGGTGCATACGGCAACATTCATCGGCTCCTTCTTCTCCACCTTCACCCAGGTGGCCGCGATTAAGCGAGATATGGTTAATGTGGAGTTCTTTCAGAGTGACGGGCAGTGGCGGGTGTATCGGCACCGGTTTGCACTGGGGTTGGCGGTGATCGTGGGGATTATGTTCTTGCCGATGGTCGTGGAGAGGGTGTGCAGGAGAAAGGGATGATAGTTGTGTTTTTATTTGTTTTTGTAATTGTGGGATTTTTTATTCTTTTTATTGAATTAGAAATCCAATCAAATGGTATGTTATGTGATGAACGAAGGGAAATGATCTAATCAAAATTGAACGAAATCAGAAATGCTGCTTTAGAATTGTGATTGAATGTTGGTTTTTGTTTTTATCGTTGTGTGTGGGAGACAAGAAACGATGAAAGTGGGGTGAATAAAGTTATACGGTGTCCAGTGTAACTGGTCCAAGTTTGTGAATAAAACCGGGAGTTTTCGGTTATACTGTAAGTTTAGGATGTTACGTCAGTGGCTGTGTTTCGAACTTTTTGGGCCAATGGTAATGTAGTCACAGGTTGTGTAAGGCTACTAAGAAATCTCATTTTAAAAGGAAGAAAATCACAAGAACAGAGTGGTGAAGGTTTGCTTTGGAACATCGAATCATAACGATTACACACATACTTACAGTAAATATGGTTGTTGGAGAAAGACTTAGCTCTTCCCTCACCCGAATGACATCGCTCGCTATCTACCATACCATAGTGTACAGATATTGCATACTTTTTATGCGGGTAAATAATTCAGGTGTTATCTGATTTACAACTACTACCACCAAACACACATCTTTAAAGTAAAAAAAATAGGTAGCGTAAGAAAAGGGTTTACTATATGTACTTATACATTGCGTTTGCTATAAAGGTCATCGTGCCAGGTCTGTGTTCGTGAAGGATGACGAGACGAAGTGCCATCCATACAAAGAAACAGTTTTCCCATTCAAGGCTGCTGCAGTGGTTTTCCAGCTCTTTTGGGGAAATTAACTACGAATAAAACAACATGACCGGTACAAATGGCTTCTGTAACACCTTTGTCTATCACTTGTGTGTTTACTGACTTTCGTCATCTTTCAAAAGCGATTTCTTGAGCAAATGTGTAGAGCGGAAGGTGCGAAATTGTCGTATGCTACCACCAGGATGTAAAGATAAGCGGCGGTACATGTATGACTCTCATGGATATATCTTGGGCTTGTCACAGGTTATCCACCCAACACCGCGATTTCAGGAAAAGCTGAATTATTACGCGTAGAAATGTGATTACAGTGGAAATGGCTTGTACATACAGTACATGAATAATCACGAAACATGCACAGATATATTAGCATAATAATAACAATTCTGACCACAAAAATCGGGCGACATCTATATGAAATCACATTAGGCGGTGTATGTACTTGTATATGTGCTACTAGGTCAGTGCACTCGCTGCTTGCGGGAACTGGTGGACCGAAGCGAGTGCACAGCGGGACGGACAAAATAGCCAGTTTTGTTGAGCTCTACTACTTCCGGTCTTTCGGTTCCGTGACCGACGGGACGGACAAAATATACAGTTTGCTTGAATATAAAGGACGCGCCCTATACTACTGTGTCATTACGCAATACTTCCGATACCGTGACCGACGGGACGGACAAAATATACAGTTTGCTTGAATATAGAGGACGCGCCCTATACTACTGTGTCATT
>JAQGAU010000023.1:0-57058 GCA_034698045.1 Paramacrobiotus richtersi
GTCCAATCGGACTATTGGTTCTCGAGTCTATAAAGGATAACCGTTTCAATTTTTGGCTATATATATATGGAGGACAAGCAGCTGGCTCGCCTTCGGCGAGCCGCAACTTGCTGTACTATGGAAATTTAGGATCATGAAGTTTAAGTGAATATATCACATTATGTTTGTACCAACTGAAACTGACTGTAGAGTTTTCAATGTGAATTTTGATAATATTAAAACCAATGGAAGGAGTATAAAGGTTTCAGCAGCCGCAAAACTCTTGGTGGTTGGTTTAATACACGAACATTATCTGATAGCTAGGCGGACTTCCGTCTGGGTTTACTTTTGTTTTGTGCGGAATTGCATGCTGTAAAAAACCCCGGTAAGAGTTATAAAATCTTTTTTATCGGGTCCAATGACAGTACAAATCAGGACACAACTTCGGAAAACTATCATCGTTTATGTATCCAAATTAATTATTAGTTTTAACACTTCTGGGCTTCTTCTGTATAATTACTTCACAGGACCACTTTGTATTAGATTACTCGGCGCAAAAGAATACGTTTTATGACCTCGACGTGCAAGAATGCCATCAGCATTTGTAGAACTTTCGGATGAATGCGACTGCCGTGGGAAAATAGAGTTACTATCCCGGATAGGCAGCTGAAAAACTATCTATCTATCTGAATATCCACTTGCATTTCATCGGAGAAATTTTATGAACACAACTAAAGCTAAATATCCGCTTTCTTCACAGAAAAATCGACCGCAAAATCAACGTCAAAGAAATGCTGAGATATTCGGCTGTCTCGCCCGACATTGCCCAAAATCTCTTCAGACACCAGGACTTATTTTTTCAAAATATGAATACAGATTCGCTGTAGCTGTTTTAAAGACGAATTAAAAACAAATTGCGTTAGTTGTTCGCCAAGGAAAGGTTGAACTCATAACGCCCGTATGCACAGACCACAAATTCGTTGAGCGGTTCGTCTGCTGCGCATTGGCGGCGGGCGCTCCGCGCCGCCGTCAAAGCTCGCGACTCGAACTGACCCGCCGGATAGCCACAGCATTAAAAAGTTGTGGGTTAAAGATTTCTGATACCAGGCTTCATAGTTTAGCAGTACCGCCACAACAGTAAACTTGTCGTCTATCCAGGTATATTGCTGTAGGATTGTGATATGAATTCCTGGCCTTTACATTGTTTTGCGACGATTTTTTTCACGAAATATGCAGCATCTGAAATACACCGCCGTTAAAAATAAATGGTTTTAAGAAAAAATGGATTTAAAGTTGAAGAAGAGAAAGATTGTATTTAAAGTAAAAAATGTAAAAATGTTAAAAATGTTTTATGTAAAAAATGTATTTAAGGTTTACGAAAAGAATGTTTAAGAAATAATTTAGTTACGGTTTTAAAACGATGGGTACTTGCGCAAGTCCAAAGCCACCCCCATTTAGTACTTGCTCGAAACATTTTGTAATCACCTGATGTGATATTTGAATGGAATTTCTGGCCTTCTGCACAGTTTTCGACGATGTTTTCCCACGGAGCACACAGTCTTTTAAAAAATAAATCGCGCTATTTTTTAACCGCCTTATTTTAGATACCGCTTTAAAAGAACATTCAATTGTTTACGAATACGCTCTGGAATTACTATGCCTTGGTGAAACCGTGAAAGAAACTGTTTGTAACCAAACCAGCAGACTCAGAAGATCTGGCTTTTCAGGGGTGCTACTAATCAATGAGCACAGCACGCCCCTAAGCATGTACACTGGACATGAGCATGAGCCTTTACATTAGCATGTGCATGAATCGACGTAAACAGACCAAATGCGCAAGAATTTACGCGCGTTATCTATTTCCTGCATTTTTTTGTGAAAAAATGTGTGATGAAAAACATACCGTAATGGTTTTCCAACACGCTGTATACTTCAATATTTTTCCATTGCTTCGAACACATTACTTTCGTCAACAAATTATTTTCGCTGGCCCATACCCACGGAATTGACCCACACCATGCTCTGGTTACCAATTTGGTTCTTGCGAATTCTAAGGCGTTCGTCCAATTCTTGTTGAAAATTTTTTCACGGTACTCTTCTTCACGAGATTTTCTTTCTAATGATACCTAAACGAAAACAGTCCGATGGTCCGTTAAGGCCCCATCGACTGGTACACGTTTCAGAATTTAGCTTTATATAATATTGGGAGGATATCTGATCCTCTGACCTCTCTTGCCCCATTGTCCACTGAGCTATTCACCAGACAATGGAAAAACTTTGAAATCTAATTCTGAATGAGAAAGTTTTTCCGATTTGGGATTGCGAGACGACAATCGACGTCTTTTTGTCCAGAAACTAACAACCGAAACGGAATTCGAAAAAGTTTGAAAATGATTAAATAAATCCGGAAGAACACTTTTTGAAGTGTTTTTTTTTCGGATTTATTTCGTAATTTTTGTGTTTTCTCCAGAATTCTTTCGGTTGCTAGTCATTCTGGTTTTTGGTCAATGGTCAATGGTTTTACTTCAGGTGCTGGCACCCCGTATTTGCTAGTAGCTGGGATTTGATATCTGGTTTGTATACGCATATGAAGGTTTCATACGCGCTTCCCTCTTATGCGCAGAAAGCTGAGCTGTTTCGGAAGCCGGCCGCCATTGTCTGTATTTTAACAACAGCAAACAATTTATAAAATTTTTTTCTCAAAAAAATAGTTCCGCCGTTCTAATTAATATATGGCTGATGGATGTGCCGTGATGCACAGCGGGCGGCCATTTTCTAGCCAACTGCGGACGTGCAAAAATTCAAGTGGCATCTTACGCTGCCTTTACGCTCTCCATCCCTTTAAGACTAAGAGTGGCCAGTGTGTTTAGCACAAAAAAATTCGAACAAGTGCGAGACAGCTGGACATATCAGTTACACAAAGCCGAGAAACTCGTTAAACTTGTCCGGTGTACTGTCGGACCATTGGCTTCCAATCGATAGTCCAGGTTTTGAATTTATTTTGCGATTTGAGGTCTTACGACGTTTTTAGAAAGCCACGAAGTCAGTGCGGTGGAGGAGTAGCTGTTATAACCAGAAAAATATTCAGGGGTTATAGAATGCCAGGGTTAGAGCGCAGTTAGTCTTGAGGCAATTTTCATAGGGTTGCAGTGTCCCAAACTGGTAGTTGCAGTTATCTACGCCCGGCCATCCTCGGTCCGAGAGACAATTCCGATATTATTATCAACGTTGTTATTATCAAGTTGATAAGAACAGTACGAACAGTTGACGATATTTCCGAAAATGCCTTGTACAGCTCAGATCAGTTCTCCTATCGGAAGAAGCATTCCTCCGAACTGCAGCCACCGCTGGTTGTCAATAGATGCAAGCCGTAGGCTGGAATGAGCATGTGGAGAATGTTGCCTTGAAGGTCAACAAGGTGTCAAGCTACATCAATGCGCTTTTGCCACGCAGTCAACAAGCAGCAAAGATCCATCTGTTCAAAGCACTGGCACAACCAGTCTTGGACTACTGCTGCACCGTTTACAGTCCCAAATTAATCGGCCCGGCTGAGACAATATAAAAATGTGTTAAACGCTTCTTCCGCACAATTAAGAACCCATTATCCCAAGATATCGTGGATGACTGGGGAAATTATGATGATCTGCTGAAACAGTCCGGTTTGGAATGGCAGTGGAATCGTCGCCAGCAGCTATCTCTTGTTTGGACATACCGGTTGGTCTTGGGCATGCTCCCGTATGGCCAACATCTGTTTGCAACGGTAACACCAGTCACGCCGATGCATGCCACGCGCCGTGTGGTTAAGTTACACGTACATCCATTTATTATCAGTAAAGCAACTGCCTGACAATGATGGATTTGTAGCGGACATGGTCCCGCTATGGAATGCCTGAAAGCTGGACGTGTCTGATTATGCCACGCTTAACAGTTTCGAAAGAGCACTCGAAAAAATAGCATGGGTTGAACTTTTAAGTGATAGCAAGCTGTCAGTGCGCTTCGGTGAGAAGTTTCTGGAACGTAATGCCGGGTTTTAAATGTCACTATTTTTTCCGGATCCTTGTACGGTTGTTGCTTTCCGGTCGTCTATGAGATCTGTTGTTTTGAGCGAAAATGTCTTGACCGTGAAGCAGGTTGGCCTGGTGGTCTTAAGACAATAAACCGTGTACTACCACTAATATTACTTGTACTGTAGTTGATATAATATTTGTATACTTTAATATTTGTATACTTTACTGTAATAAAATAAATGAACAGCCCATGCTGTTTATAAGCTGTCGAAAGGATCTGATAGCAACCGGTAAGCGGTGCTGCCTGGCAAACCTAGTCTACAGCTGTTCTTATCATCGTCAACCAACAGAACTGTATCTGTACTTATCTTGGCGAACATAGATTTGCCAATTCACGGAAATTGTGGCCACAGAATCATAGCGGTACGGAACCTCACCCAGTTCATAAACCGTCAGAAGGTGAGCGCGTATAAAAACCGTCATATTCGTATACAAAACTGATACCAAATCCCAGCTACTAACGTTAGCAAATACCAGATACCAGCACCTGAAGCAGATACCACAGACCATAAGTCCAGATACCAGTCTGGACGTAGCTTCTAGGTCCAGTACCATACCATTTCCCAGATGACCAGGTCCAGTCGCAGATCATAATTACAGGTTTTCGTAGTACGCTGCTTTTAAACCCCATTATAACACGCAGCCGGATCTGTAAATGTGTACTTTCTAAACTACGGTACAGCGCATGTGCAGAACACATTTACTAGTTGGCTGTCACAGTGAAAGCGTCAATTTGCTTTTTCGTAAGGCAAGATAGATGTTACACGAAAGGCATAACCTTTTCATTTCGTAAAGGAATATGACCCAAGTTACTCTTCACTTCAGCGGTTCTTGACAAGCAGGTGAGTTGTTACTTTTTTGCGCTCCAACGCCGTATATTACTACAAACCGCTTAATTAAGTGCTTAAGCGCAGCCGCCGTTGTTGTTGTAGTAACTAGGAGTCCTTTCACAACCTCCCTAATAAAATAAAGTTTTATTGTACGCACAACCCTGCGGCCCCGGCTTGTTAGAGGAGGTTTGAGTACTTATACTAATATCAGACACTCATCTGTTAAGCAGGTCGTTGCCTGTCGAGCGCGAAGGATTCTAGAAATTGCGATTGAGTAAAGTGCTGGAACACACGGGCAAACGGTACCAGTTCGACTCCGCGTAAGTTCCTTCGATATGAGGGAAAGAGAGAGTAAAATCACCATTTGAAACGCATAAATTCAGTTTAGCTGTCCAATCAGTAAGACTTTCACACAGCCAGAGGGAGTGTTCTTACCGCGCACCGGTGCTGAAAGACGAACTGTGTAATTTTGTGAGAAAACGTTAGTTAGAACTTTGCCAGCCGCGGCTGCATGGTTGCAACATCAGCGTAGACGGAAGTCAGAACTCTATTCTCCCTCTCTGTTATATTTGCCTGAATGTGACTAGTTTATCATTCCATTCAAAAATCCATTCAAAGCCATTCAAAAACTGCATAACGAAAACACTTTTCTGGATTAAGTTTTGTATTCTGCTGAAAATTCTAAAATAAATACAAAAGAACGGAAATTAGAGCATCTAATTCTAATTGTTTTGTGTAATAGTGGTTTAGATTCCGCTTTACCGGAACTGAACTCTTGGAGATTGGAATTACGAGATCCTATCGTTCAGACTAATTTCAGTGTTTAATATTGACTCGCTGACGCTATCCCGTATTGGGTTAAGTGCAAAAAGCACTGTTTTCAAAGGCAACAGTCCAAACACTTCGTGGAACCGGCGCTGAGTAATCATTTTGCGAGCAGGTTTAAGCGACTCGTGTCAAAGTATAACATTGGAATCCAAACAATGGGGGGATAAACTTCGCTTGTTAGCAGTGTTAGCCTAACGCCAGTAAAAAATCTCCCGTAATCTATCGCTGTGCTCTGAGGTGGTCCGAAGTGGTTGGTAAACACGGATATTACCATTTCTTTGTTGATTTTTCTCCGCGAAATCCCTACTGTATACTTTCGTTAGTGTTGTATTTCCATGATCAAGGCAGAGACTAGGGATTAACAGCACAATGGGATTGAATTATGTGTTTTTGTGTTCGTTATCGTTGCAAGCGGCGCGTGCGACACATGACGCGAGACAGCCAGTTATTTATTTAGCAACAGTTTAAATAGTCTGGATCACCAAAGTGGGCGCATTATGCAGTCGTAACTTTGGGTAAAACCTAAAGTAACCTCCCTGCTGTAATTTTGTAAAAAACAATATATTTCACATTCGGCACTTATTAGCGACCATGCGGCGCTCCATTCTTCGCGTTCGGATTTGGATCACAGCGTCAGCATTGACTCTCGTTCGACGGATGGACGCATATGCTAAATGTTCGTTCAGAGTCCCTACAGTGTACGCCTTAATACTGAATGTCTGCGGGATGCCACGCCTATGCCAGTCAAGATCCAATATTCTGTCCTTTTTTTGGACAGCCTGGTCCTTTGTTTTAGCCGCTTTCCAGATGGCTGTCACATTGGGATACCAGACAGCAATGATGGAGAACATGGATTTGGCCCTGATTAGAGATTTGGACTTGTTTGCGTTTCTGAAGGCAGGAGCAAGAATTCTTGTCGGAACGCACGGAATACTAGTTATCATTGTATTTCACCTCAGTTCAGCCGATCTGCGCGAGACGGAAAGCTTCTTACAAGAACTTATGTTTGCACATATCAAAAAGAAATCCTACCTGCGCTCCTGGGCTTTAGCTTGTGTTTGGGTTATCGTCGTTATTGCCTGTGGATTGGTTGGCGAAACACTGGGGGAGTCGGGTTTCAAGGTGATGAGCACGTGGAACACAACGGATTGGTATGTGCCGCAGGTGTTTTTCCGTTTCCCGGGTAATGTATCCTGGAACACGACAGCAACAGTCGCTGCTCCTGTCGCAGTCTTGTTTGGCCTCTGTGAGTACGTTTATCTCTCCGTGCCATACGGAATACTAATTGCCTGGCTATGGCCACTTGTAAACGAAGCCAGTCAAGTTCGTCGAACTCTGAAACAAATGATATCGCGGAAAGCGTTTGACGATGTGATGCTTTCCTGCAATAAATACCAAGATTTGCGATGTTGCATCATGAGCATCAACGAGTCATTCGGACTACTGATATTCGTCAGCATTCTCCAGTCCACTGCCTGCAGTCTGGTCATCATCGGAATCCTGCTTAATGCAGAGGTGGATAAGCTGAAAAATGCTGACCTGACGTTCTTATTTGTTGGAGTTGTATCCGGCACGCTTCAAACATCCCTCATGGCAATGCTGAATAATAACGTAAGTAAAGAACTACAGCGGGCGTAAATTAACACAATCACACTGGAACACGTTTCCCAAGGACAGTTTGTGGTGTCCAGAACATGTGTGACTTCTGGTGACAAAGCAATCAGAATATAAACCACCTGACCTGATTTCGCCTAATACACATAAAAGTGGACATATATGGCTGCCGACGGCACTCAGCCGCCACGGAAATCAGTACGTCTTGTTTTAGTGCATGTTGAAACCAGGTTGTCACTTTGGTGAAACCAGGTTGTAACTTTGTTAAAAAAAACTTGCAGATGTTGTTTATGAGAACCGGCGAAAGTAGGTCAACGTGGGCTTTGGTGCACTCTTTAAGGTTGAAGATTATGCGCGGCAAAGTTCCAGTCTGGCACTGGCAACTGTTCTCTCACGTGCTAATTGGAAGAACGTTCTGATTCGACTGTTTTTCATTAATCCCGTATTTGGACCTGTGCCCATAAAACCACAGAACAATCAGCTGAACAAACCAGTAACTCATCACAAAAAGAAAAGTATTTAACCGCCGCCTTATATAACGTTGCTCGGCACGGATATCTGGATAAGTGAAACTGACAGACCTCCCGCAAACAAAACCTTTCCTAGCGCGCATGGAATACTTTTCTAATAAAGCAGTTTTAATCACCTGTGCTAAATTGCCGAATCTCATCGAAGCAATCGAATGGGAATAACTTGTCTTGGACTTCGCTTAGGCTCAGTAAAGTTTTCCTGTCATAATCACTGTCGAAGTGGATATACAGGATCATGTTTAATGTGCATATTTTGCAGATGCAACGAATAGTCCAATTGGCAACGTACATCAGGGACAATCGGGCAGCGCACCAGAGTGTCCGAGATCAGTGTCAGCAGCTGCTCGATCAGTCTCTTCCTGATCATACAATGCTTATGGCCGCTAATATCTTCGGGATAACTAGATCGCACTTGATTTCGGTATGCGAAATTAAAGCCCATACAGGGTCGTTTATCAAATTCCGCACTCGGCATATGATCGACCAAATATGACTCTAATTTACTGCAGTTTATTTCCGCAGCCCCAACTGACGAACTGTTTTTCGCTAAAGAAATCTTCTAGACTGCTTAGTACGACTTTCGAACGACTAACCATTTCCGGGTTGGGTTGCAGATTTTAACCCTTTTGGCTGGATACGCCATGGTTCTAATCGGATTCCGCACCGGCAAATCTAAGCCTTAGACTTATCTCCGGCGTAAGCGAACCATCACAGCACGCCCTGCTTCACTGCCCACTGCACCTGCCTACATGGGAGCTGGTTCTCGGAAAGCTCGTGTGTAGGGTGCCAGATATCTTGCAGTACTTCAACCAGTGTCTCAACAGCAAGCACCGGAACTCGGTTTTGGACCAAGGCATGCGCGGTTTTGGGCAACTGAACTAGGAACGATGCAAGAGATTACTTTCATGGAAAAGTAGTTCTCGATGGCGGTTGGGAATAGGACACACTACTGGTATTAGTAGCAGTCCGTCTCCATGTTTATTATTTTTTGCTTGCATCCATGTAAGGTAAAACCGAAATGTGCAGTTCCGTTTTTCAAGTGTTCTGCTCACTTTGCTCGGTCTACGCTAGCTGTTATTGGTACGGATGCTTCTACATAACGCCGACTGCTCTGTTTGTTCGATTATTCTATATACATCTACGCTCTTTAGCTTTATGCGTAGCCTTTTAATGCCATTCCGAACGTTATGGCCCTGCTGGACGAATTGTGTCAGAGGAATAAACTTGTTGTCGTTCTTGCACTTGCAATGAGCTGTTTACGTGCTTCCTGGCTTTCGTCACGAACTTACGGTTTCGGAAGGATCTCTGATCAAAGCCATTTGCCGGGTAGAGATTGGCGAGTGGATTATTGAGGGTTTCAAGGCGAAGCTTAATTTTGTTTAGAGTGGGCGTCTTTCCGAAACTAAAGGATTGTATCTATCACCTGTGCAATTCATTGTCTTATTCATATTTACCACGTTTTTGTGTTCCGCGGGCAAAATGCTCTCCGCAAGGCATCACCACCCTTTTATGTCCACGTCCAGGAAACTACCGACGATATTTAGCTGGGCGGATAATTACTAATACTACAAAATACAGCTAAAAAAATATTGTGTTTCCGTTATGCAGTTTTCGAAGCATTACTTTTCGAGCATTACTTAAGGCCACAGGCCGTGATGTAGGCAGCAGTTATGGTGGGTTCCGAATTTCAACCGTTTCTTTCTGCTCGTGCACTCATCGCTTATCTGGGTATCAGGATCCAGTGTAGAATCTGTTACTCTTTTGTACTGCCAGTTCTTTCTCTGCCCTGTCACACAACGGTTGCAGAAAATAGGTGCATTGTTTCGCCTTATTAAAAACGTCTTGGCTATACTGCGCTCTTTTCTTTCTGTTGCTGTTTTTTTTTTCTTTTTCTGTTTTTTATGACAATCAAAGCACACATCAGTCATCGTCATTAAAAGAACCAGGCACACAAAGAGCATTTCCCTTCTGTTCCAAAATGTTGATGTTTGGAAAGAAAAAACAATATGCTCCTTGGTTTTCCAAGACTGCGTTCAGCCGGTCTCCGATTTTCTTGAAGAAAAGGACGGCATCCATGCCCCAGGTTCCAAAGGTTTCAAACGCCAGTGGTACAAACTCACACTGACTGCTCAGTGCCGCCTATATTCGCCGCTGTTTCATTTCCACTACTGCCGCCGCCGTGCCGGCCCTTTCTGGTGTGTCTGCAACGTATGTCGGAGCCACCGTGTTCACTACCGTCACATCGTGGACCGCGTTTTTTCCTCCTGTGACCGGTACTCTCGTTGTGCCGTCTGGGCGCTTTCCTTGCTCGCGAATTAGACCTGGTGGTTCCCTTTATCGCGTGGCATTGTACCGTTGACGCTGTTCTTGTTATCTTATTTTTTCTGCGATGGTGCCTGGTCCGCCTGCCAGCACTTCTTTTACACGTCTTTCTTCTTCTAATTGAAGTTTTTTGTTTTAATTCTGGTTGTTTCGTATAATAGTGGTTTAGATTCCGCTTTACCAGAACTGAACTCTTGGAATTACGAGGTGCGATCACTCAGACTAATTTCAAAATTTAATATTGGCTCACTATCCCGTATTTGGTTAAGTGCAAAAAGCACTGTTTTCGTAGGCCACAATCCAAACAATTCGTTGAACCGGCGCTGAGTAATCACTTTGCGAGCAGGCTTGAGCGACTCGTGTCACGGCATAACGTTGCAGTCCAAACAACTGGGGATAAACTTATCTAGTGATTACCAAACACTATTAAAAATCTCCCGCAGTCTACTGCTGTGCTTTGAGGTGGTCCAAAGTGGATGGTAAATACGGATGTCACCATGCCTTTGTTGAGTTTTCTCAGTCCCTACTGTGTACTTTCGCCAGTGATATATTCCACGGTCATGGCACCACAGTCTAGATAATTATGGATAGCACCCTGGGACTGAATTACCCTTGTTTTTGTGTTAGTTATCGTTTGCAAGTGGCGCATGCGGCACAAGCCGCGAGACAACTATTTATTTATTTAGCAAGAGTTTAAATAGTCTCGATTACCAAAGTGGGCGCATTATGCAGCTGTAACTTTGGGTAGAATCGCTTTTTATGATTTTTCTCAATTACAGTAAGGCGACATTTAGGGATTCTACTTATTATGTTGTGTCCTTCTCGCAGTCAGCATGATTTACGATGTTCTTTCAATAAAAGCGGAAGCTTTCATTCTTAACAAGAGCGAAACACGGTCACTCGGATGCAAGCCAGCAAGACGATATTGCAGAATATAAAAAAGTTAACTTGTTATGAATCAAACGTGGTATGTGTGCTGTTGTGCGAGGTTAGAAATGATTGATCTATCATCTGACAGTTTCAGTTCAACCCGTCTGTTGTTACGGATTCGTGCATGATGCTGTTACTGATGTCGTGATGGGATATATCCCATCACGCTAATTTGAATACCTGATTTGGTAGCAGAACCGACAGCAGTTGATCCATGTTCGCAACTATACAACACCCACCTTATACCTAAATTATTAGCTCATAAGCCAGAAGCAGCGGCAAACTACTGACCGCAACTAGGGCGCTTCATGGGGGGAAAAAATTAAGAAAGTAAAGATTTCAACAGAGGATTTCTCAGATAAGGTGTGAGGAGTCAAAACTGGCTGTCCATATCCCAGCACGGTTGTTAGGGTGTAAACATGACACAGCGTCGGATACGACTTACGAGCAAAACAGAACGCAGGTTGCGTGCCATATTAGTCAAATGTTGCTAGCAGTAGCCAGTGAACATTACTAATTTCGGACAGTGCTCGGCTCCTTGTCGGTCAGGTGATTAAATTATTAACACATACTCATTCATACTCTAAGTCTTGACTCGAACTCATGCCTATTGTTACGTAAACCATTCTGTTAGCCGGTTACTCACCGGCATATTCCTGATCAGCTAATGCGATACGCGATTGCCTGCATGATAATGTTGTAACTGTGCCGCTGCGCTCGTTATGTTACTTATGTAGGCTTCCTATGTTGCATTTTTCCAGCACTTGCAGCGGTATTGTCACGTGTAATTTAGTACGTTTTATCGGAACTTATTTCTTGTTCAAAACGGTTTTCCGTTCCGAGATGTGACCGCGCAAGCGTTGCATTGGAATCGAATTCGATTTAGAAATGGATCAGGTAGCTTAGTGGAAATGCTGAATTAAAAAAAATTTTAATTAACCATAGCTTTATACAGTCCTCAACATACACAACGAGCCTAAGATGGAAAACAAAACACTCAGACGCAAACCGCACTCTTCAGCCGAACAACAGAAAGATCTCGTCTCGTGGCAGATAACTGGCCGTACCTGACAAAACCAGTAACAGCATCATGAAAGAATAAGTCACATCCTAGACCACGAATTCGATTGAACTGGGGCTTGCTTTCCGACGTCAAATAAATCAATTCCAACCTCACACTAGATAACACCTTTCTCTCTCACTGGCCGATTTCCTTGTGACACATATTCTCCCACAGCGTGCGCGGCAGCCCACTGACCGCATTCGTTGTTGTTTCCGTCATGTTACGAATGAAAGCGTATACGAATGAAGCCTCTTAAATCATACTAACTGCAAGAAACGGAAAGCTTTTTTTCTAACGGAAAGCGTGTGTATCACAGTGTATGCATGTTAATCTATGGTACGGTACGATATATACGACCTGTTCAATATCCACTAAGCGGACAAGTTGGTCTTAACATAAGAGAAAACGTATATTACGGCGCTACCGTCATACTTTATATATATGCTTCGTGCAATCCGGCCTGCTTGACTACGATACGTATTACTTGTGTTTTTTTCCCTGTACAATTTCTAATGGACATCTTTGTTTACGGATTTTCTAGCGTTAAAGGCCTAACTCGCTAATCGTCTAATCACTCGGTCGATACACAAACAACGTCTTAAGTTTTATCCAGGGAGCTCTTTTTTCTGAAACAATGACGTCCGGAGTAAAAAACGTCCTCATCGCGTTGGTGATAGTCTGCCAGTATTTCTGGCAGTACAGCAGTCAGGACGCCATCCTCCCTCCACTGCCACTGGGCCGGTTTCGCTTCCTTCCCCTGTTTCTTGGCCGCGGCTTTCCACCGGCTAATATAGCTACCAACGCGTCCACCGACTTCAACGCTTTTCTGGATCGACCCTGGCTTGATACATCGGTCCCAGCTGGCGTTGATCCTGCTGCTGTCGCTGCCCAGAAAGATGCCATCCTAGCCTTTATTAGATCATGTCCAAGCCAGATGGGATTGGCAGGATTACGTTGCCCATGTGCACAGCCCGGAGGGCGTTGCGCCGACCCTTACTCCCTATGCACTCTGAAGAATAATTGCGTTTGTAATGGCAAGCTCGCGTATCCTGATGCTTCTGGACAGCGGTGCATCCCATATGTCCCCATATGTGATCAGGTAGCTAGCCGTACTTTGTTCTAAGCATTTGTGTTTTTACACCGTGGACACTGTACACCTGGCCTTTGGTGTGCAACTTGCACTGTACACGGACAAACACGCGTTTTTTTATGTTTCAGCACGACTACAATCCCGACGACAACTACCACGCGCACCACAACAACCACTAAGACAACGACACCGGCAACAACAACGAGCACGTCAACAAGAACAACCACAACAACGATGACTACAACCACAACGCTGCCCCCTAACACATTCTCGGTATGTAAATTATTAACATCCTTTGACAAACGAATAAACTGGATCGAGACTAAAAGTTTTCTTTGTACAGGTTGCGCTGGTGATGGTTCCGGACAGCCTGTTAGCCGAGTACTCGGCATATTAGACACTTACACGGTCATATCTTCAGGCTTCCCTTCGACCACCACCCTGCAAGACAAGGGGTTGTCTTGTAGCTTTGACTTCCTACCGCCAGATCGGGATCACGCGCTTAATGTAAGTAACATCATGGTGATACGGCTGTACTAGTATTACCAGTTGACAGGAACTCATTGTGACGTTCAATTACAGTATTACTATGAGGTAGCGGACATTGAGGTAAATATCACACCATACCGTATTTTACTCCACTGTATAGCGAAAGTTGTAAATACACTGATATTTCTGCGCTTCGTAGAATCCAGGTGACCCATGCTGTTCCTATTTGGAAGTCGATGGTGACGCGGCCGGTTTAGTCACTTGCAACGCGGAAGCAGCGGCGGAGGACGACACCTTTCTTAACTGTTCCCCCACGCTAATCTGCAGCACATCCAACCCCATCTTGTTTTATTCAGTTTACATCATTGGTGCTGATTTGTTCTAGACACTAAAGATTCACATCGATTCCGGGATTACACGTCCGTACAGATTTAAGGTCGTAGTTTCCGTTGCTGGTGGATTCTATTAGAGGAATAGAATTTGTGCTCTGTTTTTTGTAACGGTGCAGCAGTTCCGCTGCTGGTCCTTAGCCAATGCCGGGCTGCTGCAGGTTGGGGGATATACCGTCATGTCTGTCAGTACTGTGACGCCTGACCCGCGTTTTCTTGTGCTTCCCCTCTGTACGTACGCCTGCCTATTTATAAGTCTCCTTAGAAATGAAGAATTGTTTCTGTGATTTATGTCCTGCTGACCTGTTTGCCTCGTGTGCGTTGTTAACCGTTACGTACCCGCCCAATGATCTTTATCAGCTCACCCGATATGAAGTTGCCTTTCGACCTTGGGTCAAAAACACCGGTCATATTTGTCATATGATTCATGGTCGATTAAAAGCAGAAAAGAAAGTTTCGATTGCTTTCGTTTGTTTACAACACACAGCATCTAAGATTCAGGGAAGTAGGAAGGTTCCACGAGACAGAATGACATTGTAACATTGCTAATCAAGTACGGGAGTAGGATCCTGTCTGTACATCTGGCTTCGTCTGGTTGTATGCGGGTTGCGCATCAACGGCTTAACTTGCCGTAACAGATACCGACATTTCACCATCGAAAGGTGTGGAAGGTCAAGTGCGGCAGCGTTGTGCGAGTGGTGGAGCGACACCAGACCCGGTAGCCGATAGGAAGCTGCAATGTATAAGCAAATAGTGTGCTCCAGTGACGGAACGGGTTGACGACTGAATTTGTTGCAGAACTGTTCGAATCGGTTCCACTGCGACATTCGGGTTCTGCGCGACGAGCCAGTCATGGTAGATTCTTGCAAAACATTCAGCTGTTCCTCCAGATGCTGCAGTCGGGAAGGAACTGGGAGCGGTTTTTGGCACTAGTATTTCCGGGAAGCTGCAAAACACCGACTATATAGCGCTAAACATGCGCTAGGTCAAGCGCGACTCTGCTTAAAACATCCGCTGACACCCTTGAGGGTCACAAAGCGCAGTCCTTGATTGAGAGGACTGGGTTAGCAGTCACCGCGCATCAGGTTACAGTGAACATTCGCACTGGAAGCGGCAGAGCCAAGGCGCAGCCTTTTGAAGGAATTTAGCATGGTGTTAACGTTGGCATTATCCGGGATAGTCAGATTGGCTTTCATGCAGCCCACTTAGGGCGAGCGAGGCGTACGTTCGCAGGTGGTATGTGGGAGCCGAGAACATTTTGCGCCGGTGTTCATTAAAGGGGAGTTATTGTGCTAAATAGTAGCAGCCAAATTCTAATGGGTCCTTTGCATTGTTCACACCACAAAATAACAAAGGTCAGCAATATAAAACTTATTGCCGTGTTGTTACCTATATATTGTCAGGCAGGGAATGTTATAGTAGGTATACAGAATAGTGAAATGGCGGTTTGTGAAATGCCAGTAAGCGACTGCAAACCAGATACCTTACGAGGCGAGAAAATAAAGAAATCCGATTATGCTGATACCGGAAAACTTCTAACAACTGATTTGGCAAATGTTATGCCTAATCAAATTAATCAGTGTTCATCATGAATGTGGGTGTTCGTTAAAAACAATCAGCAATGCAGCACCTCAAATGTATCTGGTTTTATCGCGCGCTGTTACATTAGATTCGTTACGCAGGCAGGCGTCCCGTTGCCGCGGTCAGGATTAACACTCATACCATGGGAATTCAAAAACATGGCGCATGCGTGACGCACGTGTGCGTCAGACTTTAATGCATTCTACTGGAAGTTGGATTCATCCTGCAGCGAGCGGATCACATAATTATATTGACGGTTTCACCAACTGTTCAGTTAATGCGATAAGAACTATGTTGCTACCTTGGCATGCACTCGCTCATTCGCAGTCTAGACTTCACTTAAAAATGACCGCCTATAAATATGAACTGTAGGTGTGGCTCCAATAATAATGGTTCTTACTGGAGCAAGAAAGTACAGATATAATCACTTTCCGCTGTTCTTTGCTGAATCAGCGGAGCGTATTGACCTCTGTTCATTCGATAATTGAAAGGCCATGTAAGAAAATCAGTGTACTGTAGGGTCAGAAATCTACCTTAAATTATCGGAAAATTCATGATCAATGTATCTCCCGCCACCTAGCTTGCATAAAAACTGAAAATACCGGGATTTAATTACGGAGTCCTTATTACAGGAAATTATTGTCAGTGACTGTGCAAATCAATGTGTTTTTGACCGACAGAAACCGCAGAAACATTTTCATCTCCATTGTTGATACTTTTTGCTATCATGGAATCTTCAGCGAATTTTTCCAATGGCACTGTTGCCGCCCGTTTTGCCTTTCGCCAACTGGATATTTTATTTATCACAACAATCTCCTGTTGTGTCGCCGAAACTCTTATCTATGTGCTCTTTTTAATCGTTCTGTGCCGTAACTCCACATTATTCGTCAGCACCCGCCTGCTACTGATCAACCAGAACATAACGGAGCTGATGCTTGTTGGTTTCCATCTGCCTTTCGCTCTGATCGGTTCCTACCTGGCCGACACCCGCGCCAACAGCGTCATCTACAGTGATAGTGTGTGTCGACATCATACGTTCCTGTACTTGACCATGGTTGTCGTGACCATGTGGGGATTGTTAGCCATGGGAGTCAATCGAGTGATGGCGGTTGTGCCCACGTCAAGGACGACGATTATGCTGTGGACCTCGAGGAAAATGCAGATTCGGCAGATTGCTGCAGTGTGGACGTTTGCATTGGTGTTACATCTTTACGTATATATCGAGAAGGGCAATATAACGGCGGGAAAGATGTCACCGCGCCAGTGCCGGTCGGAGATTAGTGGGATGTTCCTGGTTAAGCAGATACTTGGTAAGTCGAACATTTCAACCCATATTAGTAACACATTGAGTTTATTTATCTCAGATGCAACAACAATTCACAGTAACGAAGTTCGATCAAATAAAAAAGTTATTCCAATCAGCACGGCACGGAACTGTACTCGTGATCAGCTGAGCGGTACCACGCTTAAGTTCGTAAACCCAAACGTTGAAATAGAAAACAAGTCGATCGGCTTTCCCCAGTTTTCAAAAACAAGTTTCCGCCAATCTGTTTAAACAACAAAATAGCTGCTTCGCACCAGATTCCGAACGATTCTCCTGCCAAAGGAACGAAATAACAACGGTCGAGAATCGCTCTGTACGTTCTGTAATCTAATAACCGAAATCCACCGTCTGGATTATCTTACCGTTCTAGTGCGCAAGGCAAAAGTTTTCCTTGCTTCTTCAACATCCAATATTTTTACATACACATTGTATTATTTTACTCATGTTGTGCTTGTATTGCTATCGTCTTACTACAAACAATAACTGGTTCTTGCCTAACTTGAATTTTGCCAATCCGTATTGACCTAGGCGGTTTTCTGTTATGACGTTTATAGATAGATAGAGTATCCAGAACGCTCCGAAGAAGTGCTTTAAAAAATACGCCAAGCAGTCGAAATAAACCAAATTGAATGAACCGAAGGCTCCATGAAAAAGGGATGTGCAACCGGAATTTTAAAATCTTACATAAACAGCGCACATTCTGACACAGACATCAGTAACAGTATAACTATTAGCCAAAGAGACTTCGACCGAACAATAGGTACATACATCGCGTGCCACAAGAGGACACTCACTATTGCATACACAAAGCGTGCATTAAAGCCGGTAAAGGCGAGGCTCCCGATAACGGCCAGGTACGCTTTGCATACCAAACGTGCTGCACACCGAACTCTTTCGGGCCACTTTGCATATCACAATTTGAGCATGCACAGCTTTTTCCCATTAATTTGCGCAGCGATTTTTTTGTATTTTTATACATACCGAGTTTGTGCTGCTACTCCATTCGACGCTACAACCTTTATTTAAAAATCCTCTGAAGAAATCCGCTACAAGATTGCAAAATAAAAACGTGCTGAGGTTAACCAAGACTAGCGTTTCCAGTACTACATGACACCAACGAAGACATATTTTTCCATTGTATTAGCTGCACCTCTGCGTGAACACACTTTCCGCAGACGAAATCGAGCCCACGTGCCGGCCGCCCTCTCGTCGATTCGCTGGGAACGGCCTGCAGGATACGGTTAGACGATGTTTCCGCATAATTAAACTGAACGTTTTTGCGCGGCATGTGGTAATAACTGTACAAGATGCACCCTAGCTGTAGCGCAATGAATAACGCTCAGTCCCTGCCCAGCTATGACGACAGTGTCTGAAGTTACCAGTGCTGCGCTGGCCACACCATTCCTTGCTACCATAGATCGGATCTTCGATGTTTCGTCTGCGTCGAAGTCTGACTACATTTTGCAGAAGCAGTATTAAATTCATATCTAGGTACTCCCAAATATGACAAAGATACACTCCACTCTGCCGTTTCAACGATAGATGGTATATGTGCAAGTTAGAACAGGAGATATACGCAAAGCTTCGCTGTAACTGTATTATTAGATTACACAGAACTAAGGAAGTTCGGTGCCCATTATTCCCCGAAACGGTTCGGTATACAAACATGAAACATCCGCTGCGCAAGTTCGTCGAATGAAGTTCGGTATGGAAAGTCACCCTGAAAAGTTCGGTATGCAAAGGTGACGCGCAAACGTTCGGTATGCAAAGCGTAACTAGCCCCCGCTGACCGTCCCACTAACGGTGTAGACTCGCTTTCCGCAGTCACCGATTCCCGTCACGTTTTCTGTGTTTGCTTTAGCCCACAGAGCGCAAATAGATCGCACACACCGCAACAATAACGCTTTAACACCAGTTACCATTCTCGATAGTTAGAGCGTGGATCTGTACATAATATTGTTTTCGAAACTCTAGAGAAGGGTAACCATCATGTGTTCACGCAATCGTAGATCCACGTGTTTCTTTTAACAAGTTTTTCAATACACAGAGATAACTAAATGACACTGCTTGACAGAAAATGCTTCATTAAAGGATTGATGTATGGTTAAGGTCCCACACAGCTGCACGTGACTACCTGCGTGTTGAAATTGCAGGTACATACCTCCCGCTGGCATTAACCCCTGTCGTGTACCTAATACTGGGGATCAAGCTCTTTTTGCGCCGAGCAATGATGGCGCGCATCGAGACCACGGGCCCCAGCCGACAGATCGTGGGCAGGACTTACCACCAACCACGTCCCCGTTTACGGCTGAGACTAGTGAAAATCCTACTGATCGTCAGCACTGTACACTGCCTGACAGCTCTTCTCAACCCGCTGATGCAGGGTATACTGCGCTTGGGTGTCCAGTCTAATCCACTAATCGGCTTGTGGTTCCGTACAATCAATTCTATTGGACAAATTTCAACACCGGTACTGTAAATATATGTGGAAAGATTCGTATACTTTCCTGTAAAACCATTAAATCTATTGACTGTGTTTTGTAGATAACATTTTTTCTAATGAACGATGAGTGCCGGAAGGAGCTATTGGGTATTCTGTTTCCCAGAAGATTCCGTAATATGATCTGTCAGTTCAGAGCGCGCCACACTTCGCCACCACCTGGAGAGAATGTGGTGCCATTAGGACAGATTAGCTGAATCGATTAAAACACATCCCGATGGGAATACACAGTTAACCGGAATGCAGGGACCAGGGAGCGTTCGGACCGTCGACTAGGATGGCACACTCTCTCAGACAGCCGACTGAAAATATGGGACAAAAAGGCTTAGCACGGTCGAGAGAATCGCACCGCCTCGGTGCCCCATCAGCTCATGCGATCTGTTATGTTACTTACTTATGCATGCTACTATAATTATAACATTTTCTTTCGTTTGTTCGACAATGTTTCTGTTGATCGCTCTTTAGCTTTCTTCAGCTCTTTCGATACTCGTGTTGAATGAGTTGCCGATTAACCGTGAACAAGTAAACTACCAAATCTGTCTCCCTACGGTAACTTATCACATATACATGCTCGCATTTCGTTGACCGCCGTAATTAGCAGCGGTGTCCTCATCAGCCTGGAGAAGGGGATCCGGACCGACGTCAGCGCGGGCATCGACGAGCCGTGTGATCAGTTGGTCGCCAAAGCCTACCGCTACCAACACACCGGACGCAATCTGGATCCCGAATGGACCGAGATTCAGGTGTTCAGACGGAAGGCAATACGGGGCGTTGAGGATCAATGCCGATGGATGATGCAAAGCATTCTACTTAACGCAAAAATCATGTAGATATTTACCAGCTGCACGGTCGGCAACATGTGGCACCTTCGCATTTACGCACTAGCCATGACCTCGCTTTCGAGCGTAGTCTGTTTCATTTGCGCCTATCCCTTACTTCAGTTATTAATGGCATCGTCCAGATAATAATGGGCAAATAAAATCAGAGAGCAAGCGTGAGGTACAGAATGTGTAGTTCGGTAGTAAACTGTCGCGTTGATCATCATCGGCTGCCAATACATGCAGAAGTAGATGTACTGTGCAACAACTCTTGAATATTTTTACTGATTTCCATCATTGTAACTTTGAGTCTGAAACAGTAATCAAGTAAAGCAAGGTGACCAGAAACTCAGTTTATGCACAGGAAGAAGACTTGTGGTCGGAATTTCGCGTGAGCACAGAGTAGTACTGCGCTCACCATTCTTTACGTTGAGTGTAGAAAAGAACTTCGACTGATGCTCGTCAGTTGCAGTTGATCATAATATTCTGACGAAGTGCCTGCGGACCTGAAGCGAGTAGTACGGTAAAAGAGAAAAATTGTCTTATTCTCGATCTCTTGTGTATCCTGTTTTCGTCACAACGTGTATGATAAACTTCAACGTTCATCGCAAGTTCTGATTGCTTGGGGCAGTAAAGTGCATGTTCTATGAAAAGTAAAAGATTCTCCGTCAAGAAAGCCGCCATACCGTTTCGTAATATGACATTAGTCACTTCATTAGCCTTGACTCACCAAGCGGAAATGTGCACATCAGTAGACCGACAAAACATAGTACAGAAAGGAACTTCAAGAGCCTGCGGCCTCATTGCATGTTTCTCTTGTTCTTAAACAGCTTGTATATTTTTGTTTACAGCCATTACAGAATCAACAGGTGCCACAAGCATGTTGTATCCAGCTGCAAGAAGTGTGCTGTTTGCCAGTTTTATCTGCCGCATATCAGCATGGGGTTACGAGGAAATATTTCGAGATGATTTTAATGACAACACGATCGATCCCGATAAATGGAATCGAGTGGATCATGCTGGTGAAGTGAACAATGAACAACAGTACTACCACCCCGATGACACCTGGGAGGAGCATGGATTTGTGTTTTTAAGAGGACGACGGAACAACCATGAAGGAAGGGAGTATACTTCTGGAAGACTTGATACGAAGGATAAATTCCAGTTCAAGTATGGAGAGGTGGAATGGCGTGCCAAGCTGCCCAGAGGTAATATGAATTGTGATGTTTGTTTGAGATTCGATGACGCAAGAGGGTTGACTGCTTAACAGTCGGAGGTTTCAGTGACTGCGTTAAACCATCTTTTGTAAAATGAAAATTTACAGATGCAGCTTTTGTGAGCTTGTTCGGCTATGGCTCATCTGCAATGTCGAAACCATAAAACCTCCCACAATTAAATAAAGCACTTGTCCCAATTAACATGCGAAGGAACAGCAGATAAAATCAAACTAACGTTTCCGCGCGGAATTTCTGTACTCAAACGCCGTGAGAAAAAAATTAGTGGATCTGCTTTTCTCGGCTTTTGTCACCGCTCTTAGCCTACTTCCTAGCAGTGCACTTATTTCTTGACCCCAGATGTGTTAAAGAAATCACGAGCCCTTAGGCGTTACTCTCCCATGTTATCATTACTTTATGAAGTGACTGTTTAGTTTCATTTTAGGTACCGGGTTATGGCCAGCATTGTGGTTGTTGCAGTGGCAATGCATGCCAGCAGGTATAACAGCGGTCAGATCATGACAAGCCACTTGACCCAAAAACATGTGACATATTTAACTTTTGCTACAGTTGGATGCGGAAGCAATTGGCCGCCTGAAATCGAGGTACTGGAAGCTCGCGGTGACCAACCGAATAAAGTCTCAACTGCCTTGCATTACGGGAAATGGCCAGATAGCAATCAATACGAATCGAAAGCCCATGACGGAGCTGATTTTACAGAAGACTTCCATAATTTCAGAGTGTTATGGGATCCTAATCAAGTGGTGTTTTATGTCGATGGAGACGAAATCCATAAAATCACTGATACAGCCAAGATCCCATCGGAAGACATGTATTTGGTGATGAATTTGGCGGTCGGGGGAGATTATTCGGGTAATCCTGATGACTCGACACCGTTCCCGGCACACTTTATAATCGACTGGGTCAGCGTGCACAGATGGCAATAAAATAAGGCTATGACATTACAAGGGACTTCGGCCGGTATGCGTTACTGCTTCATAACTTGTTTACCGAGAACAAATCCATTTTTATTTGTGCTATCGAAGAATACATACACCGCACATGTTTTTTGTTCACAATTGCTTTTGCACATGTTGCAATTGCTCACCTTCCATGAAATTTCCATGAAATGTGTGTTTCTGAACATAATTTTGCGCAATGCCCGTCTGCAAAATGAACTGTTGCGTTTAACCAAAAATATGTTGTATTTGCCGACCTATGATGCGTTGAAAGTCTCATAACTATGGAAAGTAAGGAAAATAAAGTATGGAATTGCTAAAGGCGTTGTACCAAAGTCAGGAAATAAAGTCGCTATGAAGCACAAAATCTCCTGTTGTGAATGGGCGGACTTGTCACCCCCTGTACTTAGCCGCGAGTAGCCTTCAACATGTAGCGTCAGCCAGCAAAGCAACATGACTCCCATAAGCCAGGCGTTTCGCTCTGGCCATCTCGAAAATGGCGTTTTCTGCTGTCTTGCTTTCTGCACTCAGCTCAGCCATCTTGGCGCGCCGTTGCTCAGCCGGCAGGACCGATAGACCCGTCATCCCCGCCAACTGGCTCAGAATATGCTTGGAGGATACCTCCACGTAGGTTTTGCTCAGCGTGTGCAGGAAGTGCGCCGCTTTCTGGATATCCCGCGTCAGATCTTCGACGGCTGCCAAGATCTCGTCCCGGTCGCTTTCCACCAGCGGGCTACTAACTGCTTCTTGGACTGTCTGCATGAAGGGTGTGATGGTCTGATTCATAGCGAATTCCGTGCGGACGGCCATTGCCTGGAAGAACTGGGTCAACTGGCTCCACTGACGCTGAATGTTTCCCAGGATCACTAAGCTTTCCCGGATGATCAGCAGGATTTCTTCAAACTCAATGCGGTCCAGATCGATTTGCGTCATCCGGACCATCAGTGCGCCAAGTTGTTCATGGTTCTTCATCAGTTCCGCGAAGTTTTTATCCGCTCGTTCTTGATGGTAACGCATCCACTGCGCCGCTGAATTCGCCTAATGAAACCATATACGTCTTAAAGCATACGCTTTCTGACTTTGACTGGATTTGTGCTGCATTTAACGCTAATGATATTACCTGTGCCAGCTCATCGGACCCACTAATCTGCCCATCTTCACCGGGCGACGTCGGCCCACCCGTTGTTTTCATGTTCAACAGCGGTGCCAGCTGCGACTTGAGTTCCTCCACTTGCGCCGGTATGGTGTGCTTGGCTGCTTCAAACTCCTCTCTGTTGATACCCGACGTCAAAGTAACCAGACGTTGGACGAGGGTTTTGACGCGGTTGAACACACTGCTGAAAACCGCGTAGGTCGGATTATCCGTCAAGTGTGGAAGCATGGCCTCGATCACAGTTAGCTCGGTGTTGAAATCCTGGAAACAGGTACCGTTCCCGCGCAAACCGGTCTGGAGACGGTCCAGCAGACCCGACAGCAGGCGCGCTTGCTGCGATAGTGTGCTTAATTCAAGGGTATTTTCCAGCGTGGATTTGACTGGCTGTCCGGTGGCAGATTGAGAAACTGCTCCTACCGCTGGTCGCGGCTTTAAAATTGATGTAATATCACCTAGCATGTCTGGCACTGAGTCGATCACTTTGGCGAACGATTTGCCAATGGCTCCTGCAACCTCCATCTTGAGTTTCGTCCAGCCGGTCGGAATCGAATCCAGGGCCGAACGGTAGCGCTTCTCGTATTCGTTGACCTTTAAAGCGTTAATGTATATATTGCGTTAATGGTTTGGTTGCACCGCTATCATGAAATAAATGTGAGGAAACTTGGAAAGTGCTGCGAGGTTGGTAATAGTTATGTAGAATCATCTTGGTCTCGACTGCTAACAATGGCCCAATGATGCCAGTAGAGGTTGCCACATCGATTCCCACCCACCTTTTTGTTGATTTTCTCTTGATTTTCCCGGTACATGGCCTGTCGTTCATCGAGATTCTGTTTCTGCACTTGGGAAGCGTTGTACAGTTTAATGGACTGTTGGTGGCGTTCATCGTACACCCCGCGCGAGGTCTGAGTAGCTTCGACGATTTCTCCAAGCATATTGTAAATCTTGAGGAACTCTTTCTCTGAATCCTGGGCCAGTGTGACGCACAGTTGTCCAATCTCCTTTATGCCGTTGAGAGGCACCTTTATCAGTCGTTGCAGCATCTTGAGGGAGGATCCGCGGATCAGTTTGACAACGGTCTGCACCCGGCGGGGAATCATCAACATGTTCAACTGGATGCTGTCCATATTGCGGTGTGCTAAGCTGAAGCAGTTCCAGCCGTCCAAACTGACCTAGAGGACGAAGAGATCCACAATGAATTTTAGGGGCACAAGGCGAAGTACATGTACCTGTGCCATGGTCGCACGGAACGACTGCGGATTACGAAGATATTTGAAACCTTCAACGGGCGGCCGATCATCCATTCGGAAGTCCTTCTGTCCGCCGAGGATTGTCAGTTGTCCCAGCATTGATATGGCTGTGGGAGCGGCCGCCAAAAAGTTCTCCCATGGGAAATGGATGTCCAGCAAAGCTTGGCTTCGATTCAGTTCCTTCTCGGTTAGCATCAGTTGTTTCATGTCTGGGAAACGTAAGAAAGTAGAATGTTAAAAGTATTGCTCAGAAGGAAGCAGTCTTCCTTCGCACAGTGTACTGTGCGAATGGAGAATAATTGTAACTGTAAGGAAGGTAACGCTACTGACCAATCGGATCTGATGTGTTTGCACAACTGTATTCTCCATAAACATTCTGACCAGTTAAGACCAGGAGAAATCCCAGCAGAAAAGGAAATAGTGGAAGCATTCTAGAAGCAAACATCCCTTTGGCTTCCAAATCAAAGCGGTGCAGATCTGAATACCGCGCCGAGCGAACTAACCTAGACCTGTACAAAGTTTGGGCGTTACGTTGTGCTCAGTAGAGCTTGCGCTGGATTGACTAGAAATTGATTGTGTGTACCATGTAGATATTGGATGCAGAAGTTGTTTGCATAACACCGTTTCCCTCGTGGCTCCGGAATGAGTCACATAGCATCAGTCACATAGCATCCGGAATGAGTAGCACATCAGGGCCAGTCATGCGGAACTGACTGTGGAAGAATCGGTTATTGTGCCTATGCTAATTCCGACTTTGACACCCAGTCATGCCGCTGGCTACGTGTTGCTTCGGAAAATCAGTATTTAAAAGGAAGGTGCTCAGCTTGCCAACATGCTTTAGCATCGAACTGGGCTGTCACCCAGACACTGCCATAGTCTGTGTTCAGGCGTTCTGTTTGGTACAAGTTCTTTCCAGCATTGTCAACATGCGCACTAAAGTTGCCGGCCCATTATTGGGCGTGATGCTCTGCTGCCTGTGTTTTCATTTTATGACAGGTACGCGTGCGACCATTGCAAAACCGCTTTTAACAATTCAAATTGTCATGCAACGTTATAGTCTGCAGTTACTCCACATCGTTCTTCGTTAATAATAATTGCAGGTTTGCATGACAACCATTTTACACCTATCTACATGTGATTAAGCAGCTGCTTCATTAACTTATCGCCCAATCGCAATTTCTCTCCCGATAGCGTCTGACACCACCCTGGTAGACTTTTGGGCGAAATTCGGTCAACCATACCAGAACGCCATCCACATCCTCGCCAACGACGCCCTCAAACCACTAGCCGATGCGCCAGTCCCATCGCGTATCGAGCAAGCCGACCAGCTAATCCAGAACACCAAGACGCAGTTCCGTTCATTCTACGACATTCTACAGCCCATGCGCACTGAAGCCGATCAGCTCAAGCAACAGCTAGACGATAGTATCATCAACAAAACGCTGCAACTGACCCAGTTGGAGCAGAATCTCCAGAATACCACGGATGCCATTAGCGCTGCCACGACCGATTTGGCGCACAGTAACCAAGCATTGACTGACGCGCAGCGGGAGCTCAACGAGGGAACGGCCAGGCTGGAAAGCGCCAGGAGCACGCTGCGCTCGCAGGAAGACAGCTTACAGCATGCGACGAACTGTATCTGGAGATCGAAAAGGTTAGATAGTTCACAGCCATGTGCGATGATGATTCGCTTAACCCAAATCAACAGACAATAGCCTGCGTTTAGTAAATATAAAATTCTACTGTTTAAGATCCCCTCGGTAATTGTATAAAATTTCCTAATTTTCTAGTTGTAGTCTCCGATTTTTCCAATATACAGGCACATTCACATGCCGAAAAGTATCAAGGTAGAGGTTTCTGGAATACGGTATGATGTTTCTAAACCTGAAACATGTTTAGGGCAGTGTATCGCACGTAGCTTCACCAGCTATTCATTCTTATACAACAGGTCCATTCGAAACCGGCGATGGGGGTTAGACAATGCCTGGAAGGCAGTCGAACAGACCGCCAACAATGTGGTTCACGAGGTCCAAAGGGTCCCCGATGTTGTTGTTCAGGAGGTTCAAAGGGTACCCGACAATGTGGTCAACGCGGTACAAGAAGTAGTCAATTTGCCATGCGAAATCGGTCCCGAGATTGAAAACGCGCGGGGCGCAGTCCGCTCGGCAGAAGGCAATGTGGCACGTAACAACCAACGCGTCACGGACAAACAGGCCAGCGTCAGCGCCGCACAAACCAGGATTGCGGACCTGCAGCGCACTAAAACGCAACAAGAAGAACAGAAGCGCAGTCTTGACAGCCAGATTGCCGAGATGAGAAGCAAACTGCAGGTTCTTGCGGAGATCAATACGAAGATGGCAACTCTCGTGACTTACCTGGGCAGTATGTTTGATATCAACACAACTCTGCAGAACGCCATGAAACAGATGATCAGCATTGATGCGCTGCTGAAACCGTTGGAGCACATTGCCGGATTAGTTGGATCATTCTCCGGGCAGAACACTGCCGCACTGCAGGCGTCCATTGCGAGTATTCGTCAGAGTATGGTGACTCTGAACAGGAAGCTGCCCGAGTACCCGTTCGATGCACGCGTTGTTGCTGCGTCCGATGAACTTCGGTGAACTGGCACAAGATTTTATTAACATTTGCAGTGCGTATCGATAATGTACATCTGTGGATTTGTATGGCTGCTTAATTGGCAGATTAGTCCGTCGCAATCAAGATCGAACTAGAAGGCTGACTGAGTTTACAGTCTCATTAGTTTTCTGCTGGACCGAAATGGCCAGAGGAATAAAGCTGTTGTTGTTGTTGTCCAGGTCGTCGGTTATAACCAGGCGTTATGAATTTCTCGTTTCGACAGTTTATGTTTTACCGATGTACGTTTCGCCGCAGCCAGTTGATACGATCCACATACAACGATCGTAATAAACGTTTTTGCAAATTACAGAGAACGTACACGCCAAGTTGAAACACCTCGGGAGATGTTCGCTAGAACGTTTCTTGTTGCGAATATTTGGTTTCTTTGTTTTGTAAACTTGTTCAGCTACTAATAAGACGCAGTTTGATATTAACAAACTTGGGATTGGAAATAACCGGACGGGGCAGGAAACATAGCGAAAGAAACACCAGCGACTGACCTCAAAACAAGACTTTTTCCTTTATAATAGCGCAAGAAATGTTCAAATCAGTGTAGCCTTGCATTAGCATTTTTTAATTTAACGATAAATCATAAGGTATCCACGCAAATTACTGACACCAAGAAAAAAGCTCGCGTAATTAAAAAATAATTTTTCGAAAATGTTCGAAAAAATCTCGGACCGGGTTCGGGCGACTGTTCCCCTAACATGACAGCAGCTTTTCGTGAATCATTGATTTATTTAGGAAACTTTCTTAAACGCATTCAGAACTTTCTATTGACTATGTCTAAAAGTTGAAAAGTCACCAAAACCAACTTGGGGCTTCACGAGCCCGAGAAGAACCCTCCGGTGGTTCTGGTAGGGTGCCGCATCCCTTCGACGTGCCATAAACAGTGAGCGTGGCGTTCGAATAACTAGCAGACGTGAGAATCACATCAAAGGATACCCCAGCCAAAGTTTCTGCGTTGGCCAGAGTCGGTTCTCAATCAGGGATTCTTTTCACAAATAATTATTTGCAAATGATCGTATGGAAACCAGCGCTTCCCGGAAGTATGTACTTGCTGGTGCTGATGGTTTGAAATTTCGCCATAATTTAGAGCTTACACCCATCGTGACCAAATTAATCTAGTTCTAAGCCAATAAAATAGGCTTCATAACAAAGATGTTGAGAGGTAAAAATATTCAAAGGGCGGTTGTCTGTAGGAAGATGAAAAAAGTGTTTTAACTTGGCATGTACGCTCTCTGTACTGTTCTTTTGTGTGTGCAACTACTTAATAGGGTCTACCCAGTTAAACTCGCAATCAGAGAGGAACTGTGTCTGTAATGGTAGAATATCCTTCGCATAACACTAGAACTGCCTGTATCGAATTATAGAAGGGAATATAAAACGCCACGCCGGTATCGCTAACATTAATATATGCTCCTTACATCTACCCATCGTTAGTAAAAAACTTAACATCATGATAATATTGTTGTCCACACAGCCGTAATGCCAGATAGGGAGTATAATTACATTGTTTTACACCCGGTTGCTTTACTGCATCGTATTGAGCATTAGTAAAGGTTACTGTTTTGTACCAGCAGACATCACGCAGTCATTCCTGTCATACGTTTGCCGTTTTCCGATTTAACCGGAATACCACAGTACATCAGAAGATACTGTCAGTACCGTGTAAAACGGAAAATCGGACAAGAATGCGGTTTACCATAAGAATCATTGCAACAACATCGGCAGCTGCACGCATTGTTTCATCGTTAGTGTGGTATACGCATAATCTCGCGAATGATAGATAACCAATGCTTTAGTTCTACTTTACGATTTAAGTGCATTATTTCGGACAGTGTGTTTGTTACAATGAATTTGTTGCACAGCTAGAAGCACGCTGCAAGACATCAAACGGGCTCGGAATTCTAAAAGACTGCAAAGCCAAATCCTCCAAAACCCTACGTAATTGTTTGCCGCAGTTTGGCAGAGAACATCTCTGCGAGCTCTGTCTGATGAGCGCTCAGCTGACGGCTGAACAGTATCAGGAAAGATTTCATTGCAGATTTTGCTTGTATTGGTTCATCAGAGGCATTAGTTCTTATTTCCTAAGATGAAGCGGATTCAGTTTGCTAGAGCCAAACATCGCAGAGCAGGTACTGTCTATCTGGAACTGCTCAAACCCATTGAACCTCACAGTACGAGGATGGCGTTGTGCTCCTAACTAGCCGGAAGACTGGCTAGAAAATCGCTATTTAATACAGAAAGCGCTAAAACGGCTTGATACAGGGAAGATGTCTGACATAAGAATACCAGTAAATTTGCGTAAAGCAAAATAGGAATACGGAAGGAATTCAGTTTTGATTCTGTGCATTATTGCCGCAAATAACCTCACATAACATAACCGCCAATAACCGCAAATAACCTTTTAGTGTTAACAGAATCTTGGTTGTAATCAAGGGTTCTATAAGAATTTGTTGTAAATCCTACTCTGAGCACAACAAGAACAACCAAATACGAAATCACAAGGTGATCACGAAACTGTCAGTTAAACTGCAGTATTTTACGACTTCCATTCGTCTACACAATTTTTACATAAAATAACTATAGAATGCAGATGATGCTGATATTATCTGCAATCTCAGTGCTTGTTGTGGGTTTCCTTGAAGTATCACTGATAACAAATATCTCAGCAGAAGAATTTCAGACGCCGTTGTTGAACCGGCAGCATTTCCCAAACACATGCGGAATTTCCAACCCAGATGCAGTAACAAGACAAGAGAACAACTGCTCGACTGTATGAGATACCTCGGGATTTTAGCTTTTTCTAGTCGATACACTGGCAACCAGCCAGATCTTTGTGATCCACAGTAACGTATAGTACGAAATTTAACAGGCGCTGAGAAAGTCATTGTCGTGTATGTAAACATGTTGCAGATATTTTAAGTGATCATTGTAGTCTTTAATATAGAATCAACTGATCTCGCTGCATGGTCCCTAGTGCACATTTAAACTACGCAGCTACTAGGCACATACCACATGCTACAGAATCTTGTGAGTACCACATACAGTATGTAGTGTAAATTATACGGTTCTCGTGATTGTTACAACTGTTGTCATTTCCTCACGACTCCTAGCAATACCATTACGATGCTGCGTAGGTACGAATGTTTCCTGTTCTCAGTTGCACCTTACGACGAGTCAGGTACAGGTCATTAAAGATATGACACAACATCGGTATGCTTTGTACTTCCAGACACCACACGGCACAAAAGTCATATTGAACTGAAGCGCAAATAGATTGCAGAACTAGCGTGAAGGCATCTTAGTTCTGCGTGATCACAGATGTTCTCATAGTTGAGCTTCGGTACGTTTGAGGCAATGTACGCGGAGTCGAAGAAGTAAGATAACACCAGGGAGGAGCACGGGACGTCACCAGAAGATGACGCGGCCGCCTACGTGAAAAAGTGATGAACCGTTTAAGGGAAGGGGCAGGAGAAGCATGGTACACCGTGCGACCCGAGTGCGGCTGCCTCCAACGCTCCGCGGCGTCTTACTGCTTCCGCAACCGAAATATTTGAACGGGGTATGCACGGTTGCATAGAGTGCGCCCAGGAGCACAACAGGCGGCTTCAAGCAGCGCATAACGAGTTGCTTGTCACTGCGCCGGTTGTCTTAGACTGCTATGAGATCTCAGTTGAGATATGCAGATAGTTGCTGTTAGGAGCAGGAAACGGGGAATATATCTCGATATTGTAGTTTCTGTTCCATGCCAGGGTACAATCCATAGCAAAGCGTTCTACGAGTTTTACTATGTGACCTGTATTTGTTGAGAATGTCGTATTAATTAGAGTGTACATAAATCACAAGTTGCTAGATATTTCCCGCATGGTGAAAGGAATGGTCAGAAGGACCGAAGAGCAGCTGCGAAATCTTTCCAGCGTTGTGCAGAACCTGATACCGATTGAATCCATCATACCATATCATCACAGTAAAAGCCTGCCCGATTGCTGGTTGTATCGCGATTGTGCGGCGTTCAGTAAATAATACCAAGTCTAGGCTGCTAGCATCTTCATTATACCCGCAAAGTAGCACAGTGGTGAACCGTTTTTCTACCAATTTCGATACACAGGGAGAATCGGTTCTAAAACTGAGGAGAGACGCGCAGATCGAAGATTTCGACTCCCCGCATCTGGGCAACCATTTATATAAGTGCACGGAAGATACCAAAAGCAACAGAAAACCAGGCCACTATATTTCCGGGGCAACTACTCATGAACAAACGTTTGAACAAACTTCTACTAGTGCCGAATTGTTTCTGTTTTAATTTTTGCCTCTGAATTCTGTATATCCAGTACGTCCTGCGCTGCACTTGCTCTCTACGCACGCGCAAATTCGGTTTGTTGTCAATTTTCATGAACACATTTAGGTTCGCGCCTGGTTCGCTGTCTCTGAAGTTCTGGTATGTCCCTCGATATTCCATGGGATACTTTACTTATTGGAGAGTTTTTTCGTGGTGTGATCACTTTCATGGAAGTATTGTACCTTCACAGTTGGACCAAACTCGCATGCCGCCGCCCCTAACTGATATTTGGTTGCCTAAGGTGTTCTGGTCTCCTACTCAGCAAGCAGCAATTTGTTTTGATCTGTGCCCGAAATCTTTTAAAACTTTGTGCTCTCTTAAGCGTCGTGAACGCGATCATGACGGCAGTAAAGGGATGGAATGTCCTAACACGAATCCAGGCGATTTAATACGCAGTAAGTAGCGAGCAATGCGGCAGCGTGCAGCATGCGATTTACTGATACGTCCCGGGGTTTGCTTTACTGCATTTACTGCCTTTGTTACGGCACTCGCTTTTTATTCGTACGGATTTAGCGAACGCATTGTTGTAAAGGATTTGGAGATACATACTAGACCCGAAGACTGCGACTGTACCCTACAAACACACCCAGACAATTTTGAATATTCCGCGACTTTTGATCAACCAGCGCCTTCAGATTCCTTTAGTTCATTGCACGAATACTGCAAAAAATCTGACTAGCGGTGAATACAGGTACCGCTTACAGATTCATTAGTCAGTTTTACTGCACCACCACTGTTTTAAAATCATTTTGGCATTAGCTCTGTCACACATGTGCTCGTTTCAATCAAGAAACCGTACACATCTCAACATGGGAAAAATATCCTACATAGTTGCCGCTGACCTCACTGGTACTGGTAACGGAGCAGTGTTTGAAGAAAGCATCTACAGGTAAGCATACTTGAGTTCAACCGAGACGAGGTAACAAATATCCCGGCACAATTTATTGTCCTTTGAATCAAACTTTCAAATCTTAGTCCATTTGAGTTTGTGCACCATTTTTAGTTCGTGGAATTTCATAGCATTACTCAGTAATGTTATGAAACGTACACTGCGTGTACCTGGCCAACGTGCGCGCAGTAGCGAGCAGCCAGCAGCGAAGCCTGGTAGACGACAGCGACAAAGTCTCGAAAGTACAGCGAAAAAGGAACCGGAGGAAAAAGCGGCCTAGAGGTAGCACACAACCTGAGGAGCTCCTCGGCATGAGATGTCTTAAAGTGATATCTAAATTGTGTGAATGCTTGAATTCGTGAATGCGCGACCACCCAGACGATGCTGGCAGTGTGGTTCAGTTGGCAATGTCCAACGCTACTGTCGACAAGACAGTAGACCAGGATCTGCAGATTGGACACGGAACAAGCCCGTGCCATACCGGAATGTGAAGAACCAGGACCAGAGAGGACCGGAAGTGCCCATTCCGGATGCTGCTAACGCACCTGTTCCGGATCCACCACAGCCACCACAGCCACCACAGCCCTACCGAATCCTCCGCCGCCACCAGTGCTCCCGCAAATCGACGAACCGAATATCGAGGATATTGCTGATTACGACGACGATTACGTGGATGAGCCACCAATGTTTCGTGAATAAATCTAGTTCGCGCCTGGTTCCCTGTTTCTGAAGTTCTGATGAGCTATTACCGAGTGACCCTTGATATTCCATGGGACATTTTACTTATTTGGAAGTTCCTTCACGGTATGATCACTTCAAGGAAGTTTTGTACTTGCACAGTTTGACCTGACCTCGCACGCCGCCCCTAACTGGTATTTAATTGTCAAAAGTGTTCCGATCTCCTGTTCAGCAAGCAATGTTTCATTGCGATCTCTGCCCAACATTCTTGTACAACTTTGCGTTATGGACGCGATCATGCCGGTAGTAAAGGGATGAAATGTTTCAAGTGGGTAAAACACATCACAAAAGCTCATACGCATTTGTAAGCGGGGTAGTACAATCATGAGCGTACGCTTTTAAAAGGCGGCTATAGGTGACCATATTTGTAGTATATGACCTTCAGTATTGCCTGCATGTCAAATAATGATGTTTTACAAAAGCGCCCTAGCGATTACGATGTTGTCTAGAACCATGCGTCAGTGAGTTTAGTCTTTGGTTTGCCGTCTGGAGAAAAGCTGGTTATTTATATTAAATTATAAGTACCAGAATACGACAATACTGTATTAGCGCCTGTAGGTGACGTTTTCTAAAAGGTGTCCTTTTGTGACCGCCACTTGAACAGCGTCTACTAGTGATCTATGTTGGTGGTTTGGATTACACTGTTGAAGGCAGCGGCGCACAGACCGACGGCGCTAGCAGCAGAATATGTAAACAATATTAGTAAGCAAAATAAATTGTAAGGTCAAAATACGCAGTTATGTCTCGACCATCTCAGCGAGTTCCCTGAACCAGTGTTTACAAACTACGAACAGAAAATTCGAGTGTTAACAAACTACGAACAGAAAATTCAACATGCCGTATCATATGGGTTTGAAAGATTAGTCAGGCCTACTGTAATACGGCTTGGTGCAATGAAGTCGGAACGTCTACCCATACTACCCATACTACCCATACTACCCATACTACCCATACGAACGCCAAAGCATTGTTGGATCAAGCTCGGTGCTAACAGACACTCTGGAATAAAGCGTTTACTAGTAAGAACCTCTGTCCGTATACAGTGAAGCGTAAACCTTCCATGGACTAGTAATGGACTTCACCATTCTTCCAACTGTAGTAATAATAATGAAGATTTACTTTCTTTCCGCAACGGGACAACGTCCCCTCTGGGCGTCCGACATAATTCGGCAATATTTCGAACAAAAACAAACAGCAAGCATAAACTGCTACAGTTCAAAGGAAAACAGCAAGAGATTGATGACAAAGCAACAGTCAAGGAGAGGAGAAGCAAATGTTCAGCTGTTCTGTAGTGTATGTGACCTCTGGTCATCTCGAGAGTTACGGATACAAAGTCGTTACATGCACAGAAACGTTTTAACTGTATGTACTGAGTTCGTGTTGCCTAGATTATCATTCGTTCATCATTTAGTTACCGTTTGTCCTTAGCCAGTGTATTATTTGAAGAATAAATAATTATGCCGATGCTTCACAACTAGGTAGGTATCTGCGTAGTGGTCCTTCTCAACTCCGATCACGATCACCTGGAGCCCACCAAAGGGATATTTGACTTGATTATTGTTAAGTTGTTGTTTGCCAACATTGACATGACTTACCCCAACGTTGGGAACCAGTTACTGGTGGCAATAGAAAAGAACAGGGCATTTCTAAGAAAAAGTTTACCACTAGAACAAATAAACTGGGTTTTCAACCAGATGGGCATGCGTAAATTCGCGTAGACGGTGTGCTGATATCCAGTTTTCAGAATGCGGAAACAAGGTCGGAAACTACAGACAAAGTTGCGGATTGGAAATTGCTCAAAAACGCAAAAGTCGCTCTGCACAACTACAATACTCCGCCCGCACAACCTATCCGCTGCGGCTACATGGTACATACACTGTCAATCAGCACAATTGTTGCTAAGTGACGGCCGGCACTCGAACCTGGCTACAAGTTGTTCTTACTGGTGTATCACGCATCTCAGCTGATACGGTTCGATTTTTCAACTTTAGGGGAGAAATCGTTGCTGTTAGTGTTCTTTCCGATAAACGCAGCCTATCTACTGAGAATTATTCTTTTTCATCCCGATGACAAAAAATTTGGTAATATAAACACCTTGCCTATTTTCCGGTTTTTGGAACGATCGCGACCATAAATACAGTATGTGCTAAGAGCTGGATACAGCACAAATGAAATACGCTAGCGAAATCAGTTCAACGCAACACCAACAGAGCGCTATGTTGAAGGCTGAAGTTGCAAACCAAAGCAGCTGTAAAACGTGTCCTCGGGCATTCGAAATGCTTTGATTTATTTCGCGTTGTGTCGTAAGAACTCATTTCAGGAGTGCGGAAATCAAGATCAAGCGCTCAATAACACTGGACATTGTGAGGATGAATACTTAATTTTTCCTCAGTTCTGCAATTCACTGTTGCTTTCTGAAGAAGTTCAAGTTCAGGTTTACTGTGTTTAGGACTGGTACAGGTCCCATTATATTTTGCAGGCCCCGTTGCTTTACCGCATCGCATGGTGCACTGGTACAGGTTACTGCTAGGCCAAAGAAGACACCACGGATTCGCACTGGTATTGTAGCTTTGTTTATTTCCGATTGAAGCGGAACATTACAGTATCTTAGGAGATACTGTCAATACCGCCCAAAACGGAAAATCAGACAAGCATGCGATATATATACAGCATGGTATTCGCCAACCAGAATGTTTTGCCCTTTACCAAGCGGTCAAAACAGTAAGTTCAGGCTGTAATGTCTAGTTCACTAAAGTGTCAGCGCGCGTGAAGAGTAACTGAAGACGTGAAACACACGGAAAAAGATCTTAAGACAAGAAAGCAGGTCAAATGTACGCACTGCATCGTTGTCAAAAGCTCTGTGCTGCACGAAGACAAATTGGCTGCACCAACAAGTGCATACCAACGAACGAAAAGCGTTCTTACTGGAAATAGCTTTGATGCAATGGACAAAATATGCTCCGCCACGTCGATTGATCTAAATGAATTCTACGGAGAGGATCTGGGGAATGTAATGCTCTCATAAGGTGCAATCTGGGTGTAAAATATGAAGTTAATTACAAGATTCAGCAACTTAGCGGATGTATTGTACTGGTAATAGCATTCGAGCGTAAGCGATTGCGGTCCCATAATCTTCACTACCGCATATATCGGTCATGGACGTGGTCGGACATTTTTCAACGATGTGAACGACATGCAGTGAGCACTGGGATTTAACGGTTGTGATCCAAATCACCAACCAGCCACGCCATTTCAACCGTACCGTCAGCATGCGCCAATGGATCTCACGGTCAGATGCAATCGCTTTTTCGATCCTCTATCTGTAGTTGTTAGCTACAATGCAGTCGGATTAAAGTGGTCTGTGGCACGCATCACAACGAGTGCCCGAGCTGTAGCGAAAAGGGTCTTTCATGCAATGGAATTGGATAATTCCAGTTCCACGCACACCGCTTCGTGGGCCGTACTTGCCAACAGTCTCCGTGAAGATTCACCATTTCCATTTCCGGTATGGTAAGAGTGATGCAGCACTCTGCAACCTGGCAGTAGGTGAATTAAATGGAGAAATGCGGAAGTTCTGTGAGGAACAGTCCTCCGTTCACTTTTGTTGTCCGGTGCCATCGGACGGCGAAACCGAAATCACGGAAAAGTGCGGTGTACAATGTGGTGTCAGATGGTACAGACTTACCCGGCTGAACGGTGACCCACGTATCCGATTCATAACCCACCGACAACTGTTGTATGGTGCAGCTGTTACGCAGCGGTCAATGTTATGTTGTCAAAAAGTATGTCTCGATGTTCTCTTAGCACTGTATCGGTGTGACCATGTTTTACGAACGGAAGAACCAGTCAGTCGACATACAGAAGAGCTAGAGACCGGCAGCATTATTCTGGTGTAGAGAAAAGCTACAATGACGATTCTCCGTTAGCCGTTCGGGCGCTACTTGCACAACCGGATGACCAACTCATTAAGGCAGTTTCATGACCGGTTTGTGAGACACCGGGATTGCCACGGCTAAAGTCTACAATACGCATGTCAAGTCGTGTGTAATACAAGCGCGTACCCTGAAGCGCTGCGCTTGTTGCAATTAATGGTTCTGAATCGGTTTGCTGTTCGAGTGAACAACCTCGACAAATGACGACAATTAAAAAAAGGACAGTTCACCGGTCCTTCTGATCAAATAAGAGACCCTCTAAAGTCGCCGCAGCGGGCACAATCTATTTAAGTTTCACGAAAACCGTACTATTTGTTTTAGTAAGGAAGCAAAAGAGCTCGTGCATCTGAAAAAGATCTTGGTCTGAGTGACTCATTTGGCTGTGTAACCTCAGCATAGATTGCTTTCGTCGGTGATTCGCGTATCAAATCGCTGTTGTTTTGGCAACCCCGTTCTCAAAGTCCAGAAAATGACACCCTTCTGAATCATACAGGCCCACAAGAAAGCAACAACGTCGCGTTTAAAAATCCTACGAATCGCTAACTATGAAGGCGCCCCCGTACTTATTTATAGTAATTCTGACCTTTTTCACTGACTTTTCCGACAAGATTCCTGCATTAACGAAAACTGTATATGTCATGTTTCTGTGTTGTTCACGAGAATTGTGTTTGTTGTATTTCCCTGCATGGACTTGGCAACAGTTGTTGTATGGTGCTTTTGTTGCTGTGGTATTCGAGTGGTCAGTAGAGCGCTAGCGGAAGTAGAAGAAAGTCGTATTAAAAATTATTCAGCATTATAACGAAGCATACATGACAGTATGCATGATCGAAATTTTTCGCAACTATAAAGCTTTTGTTACAAACAGCAGGCACAGCTTAACCAACACCAGGACCGGAACGCCGCTATTAATTCCGTTAACAACTATTTGTTAACTTTCTGTGGCTTTGCACATCGCCGACAAATGTATCGTTTTCGTCTACATTTTTTTGACGAGTCTCCTGTTTTGACGCTGATTATTTTTATTACGGCTTTCACTTAGCCGGTGACTGTAATCCCAGTGAGAATCTGCATTCTCAATCTTGGTTTTCTGCCAGCGCGTAGCGGAATTTGATTCGAACCCTTTTGTGGCAATAATCGCCGTCTCGCAAACGTTAACAAACGATCAACAAAAATCAGCACTCTTTCTGTGGCGTAGAGGTTGCGTTTGGTGTTTACAAGGTGACGAACATGTTGTTATGGTGCATGGGAGCATTCCTGTTTTTACCTTAGCAAAGATTATTTCGATGTGCATGATTTGACCGAAAGACGAGTTCAGTGGACAAGAAGAAAGGTACGAGTCGGCCGCATTTCCGTTTAAAAATGCACAGTACATATACTACACTTTCGCAGAAAAATAATAAAAATCCTGATAAAGCAAACTAACAAAAAACGCTCGCCTGTCTGCTGATACCGACACTGAACTCCTGAATGGACTGGAAACAGTGTTGCGGCGTTCGAAAGTTAGAACTCCAGATGCCAACTCTGAATTCGACAAATGGGCGGCCACGCCGGCCGTAATAAACTGAACACTAAAACTTTGCTACTTTGCACATGATGGCTTCAATAAAGGAACATTATCTACAGAATAAATTCAAGATTTTCACTCGAATAACAAAATTTATTCACGTTGCTATTACATGTCTGCTGCCTACTGCTATGTTTATTACAGTCTCACCCTGCAGGAAAACGTATATAATCAACCTACAATTTCAAGTCAAGCCGAAAAACCTTCAGCAAGCCACACCAAACAATCTCTTCAGCTAGCCAAGCTAATTATGCAGTATGAAGGCGTCAAAGATGCGCTCAACGGAACACATTATCGTCGATCCAATCAGCGAAAACTCAGTGAATGAATTCTCCAGTAAACGATGGACCAATCCGTTACCTGTAAGTAGATACGTAGTAACAACTAAACGTGGAGTTTCTCCCGCTCATGCCGATCGCGGTCGTCTTTGCACAGTGTGCAAAGGCGCAAACATGTAAATAAGAACTGCTTGGCGTTTAGCATTGGAGACCCGATAATATATATATGATTATGTGTTGTGCAAATCAAAGGGCATTTTGACATATAAAGAGCTGAATCAGATAACACACTCGCCGTTGCACGACCTCTAGTTTCTGCATAACTAAACGTTAAGGGATTAGGGGGGAGGGTCCTGCGCTTTCACAATCTGATTCCAACAAATGCCTAATCGGACTCTTACATGTTTTAGTCGAAGACCATGACAGGAGGTCATGCGCAAACGGAGACCTGGTTATGCGAATCCTTTTACAGCCGCAGTGCTTTTGACACCGGAACCGGCACGAAATCACTCTGTCGACAGGCATAACAGTCACAACCGACCCAATAAAAATCTTCTTAACAATATTATAGCGTGTAAGCTGTTGTACGTACAGGTGTGAAGTGATCGTACTGATTGTGTGAATGGGGATCTCCCCATTAGCATTCTGAAGTCGTAATGCGTAGCAGAATCTTCTAAACAAATTAGTGTTGATCTGGCCTGTGCGCCAACCGGGCTAGCTTGCTTATCACGTATCGTACGTTCGTTCGTTCCCTAATAAAAATCCTGATTGTCGTTGTGTGCTTGTGTTTGATCGTGTAGAGAGTAGAGTCACCTTTGTGAATCGTAATCAGTAAACCCACCACCTGTTGTATCGTCCTGGCGAGCCTGATCGGCAATCCAGTTTGAGTAAGCAAGTTCTTATGTTGTAATATATTCTTCTTTCTTCTACCCTAAAATGGTGCTAGTCTCAATTCTGTTTTTCGTTTTTTTATA
The DNA here is from genome assembly GCA_034698045.1 of Paramacrobiotus richtersi. Classification (NCBI taxonomy): domain Eukaryota; kingdom Metazoa; phylum Tardigrada; class Eutardigrada; order Parachela; family Macrobiotidae; genus Paramacrobiotus; species Paramacrobiotus richtersi. The sequence goes on from JAQGAU010000023.1 coordinate 40,285, forward strand.
TTTTCAATATCAACGACCAGACGGCGTGAGCGATTGTTCAGCATCGAAGGCAATATCAGCAGTTCTTGATGAATGGATCGGCTCTAGTTTGGAAAAACATGAATATCTCGAAGCGGCACGGTCTATCGGTGACAGTTTAAACTCATTGAACCTCAGTTTTCGGAGTATGAAGATAAGAGGTCTGCTCCTAACTATCATGCAGACTGACAAGAAAGCCTCAACTAAGTACAGGAAGCGCTGAAGCGGATTGAACCAAGCGAGGTATCTGACATAAAATGAGATCTGACATATGGAAAAGGTGATGATACGTTGTATAGTGCATGGGAACATTCCTGTTTTACTTCAGCGATGGTGATTTGACGTGCATGATCTGACTGCACGACGAGCTAGATATATTCAAGCAATATCAGTGAGTCCGCAGTAATCCGGAATCAACCGAAAAAAATGTGTTCGTTGATGTTAAAGCGCGAAGACGAGCTGTGCAATCTCAAAAAGGTTGGCTTGCAGCCAAGACGAGCAAAAGTCCACTGCGAATGGCACGTGCTCCCGAAGCCAGAGCAATCAGGCTTGTGTTAAAGGTCAACTGTCTTTCAGAATGGCTTGTTCTGATCGGGAGAGAAATGAGTGAGATATGGGGAAACTACGGCTGAGAAACCATCGCAACCGGACGAAGTACCAGCCACGATGCACCCGGCCTTCTTGTTGGATGTCCAGAGCCCCGCCCCATCTTAGCTTTTTGCGCAGATGTGCAGGCCGAAGGAGACGATGTAACTCACGTATGACCAACTCGTACAGAAGCTGGATGCGGCCTAACTGGGTTCTATTGTGGAGCATGGCGCACGCTCAAGTGGCCCAATTTCTCTCCCTAAAGCAGCAGCCGAAACAGCGACTGCCCCAAATTCCAATTCCACTGCATAGTGCGGTGCAATGCCGAAAAGTACAAGTTCAGTGCGGAAACCGTGCATAAAGCGTTAATGTCATTCGCCTTGGGCCATGCCGGCTTTTCCACTCGCCATCACCTCTCGTATTTAAGCTTCAGTAGGTTTGATGCATTGCACGAGGAGCCGAAAAAGTAAGTGACCACCCGGAAGGAGTATGTGACGCAATCAGAAGAGGATGCTGTTTGTAGGAGGGGATGTGAGATATCGCGAGATTTTGATATGTTATAGTCCATACCCTGGCGATAGCCAGATCGTCGTAATCTGGAGTAAAGTATTCGACAAGTGTTAGTCTTTGATCTGCAGGTGTTGAGAAAGTCGTATTAATTAAAGTGTAAACGCATCACAATTTGCTTGCTATTTCCAGTACGGTGAAATGATTGGTTTGAATGACCGAGCAGCAGCTGCGAAATATTTGCAGCGTTGTGCAGAATTTGGTACCGATTGGTTCCATCATAGCATAGCAGCAAAGTAAAAGCCTACCGAATTGCTGGCAGCCGAGTGAGTTAAAGTTGGAACTGATCTACCGCTGGCGCGAGGAAATGCGAATGTAAATCTTTATGATTGGCATCACCGGCTATACTTGACTCTTTCACAGATTCGTATTATTTTTTTTTTAATGGACTGAATTTATTTCTTTTCCGATTATACAAGTTTTGCGTGTCCACAGTATCAAAAAGCTACACATTAAAAAACAAAAACACATCCTCCATTCGTATTATTTCGATCCTCCATTCGTATTATTTCGATTATACGAACCTTTGAAATATTTAGAATCTCTAGTTTCTATAGTATCACGACCTTTCGTACACGCAAATAATGTCTGAGCATTCGTTTACAGTTTAGGTTTCCCTGTTGATCCATTTGCTCGAATGGTGCGGGAACTTGCTCACGTACTTGGAAACTACCAGTTCCAGGCAAATACTATTCTGGCTCTTGAGGTACATCTAGAATTAACGAGCTACTAACAGGTTAATGTAAACTGATTTGATTCTAAATCGTTCGATGACATTATTGTAACGATTGCACCATCGATGAAAGCACTTTACCTTATTGTCAGTGAAGATTGTCAAACTAGCCTAATTCGTAGGAAGCTGCGGAGTTGTTTTTGGTATCATTGTTTGAGAATTGAGGATATGCGTCTGTGTGCGCTCTACGGACGTAGTGTAACAATCCGATCCGAAGATCTGCAGCTAGCCGTACAAGGTATCAGATTCTCTCTAATATCACGCAATTTCCACTAAAAATAGAAAATGCACCGCAGTACGCCGTGACCTCGTGCTACACAATCTATGGACTATGCCGCTAGCAGTACAAAATAACGAAAGAGCGCGCGACGATAATATTAGTGAAGACACGCCAGCCAGTTCATAGTTATCACGAGAAAACAGTAAGTTATCGGTAAACGAAGAGTATGTTATTTCTAATCTGTTAATTTGCGTCAAATCTTGATGTATACCAGATTTACTGAATTCTAAGGAAATCTAGAATATTCCTATAATGCCTTATTATTTACCTGGCAATATTATTTAGCTACCGTATGCAACTACCTAGATGCAAATACACATTTAAAGAGATGGGGTAGAAGATTCTGCAGCGCGATATTTGGCTTTCGAATGTGTTTGTAAGGCCATGGGTGTACTGATCTGTTTTTAAAATCTCTCTGAATTGTTCTGATCTCGTTCCTACGCTTTTGTGGGGAGTGCTGTCTGTCTAACTGCTACAAAATGGGACACTTTATGATGTATGGGTCCCTTATCTGTGTTTTATTTTATAGCTCACCTTCAGCTTGATTCACTTCGAGAAGCTAAAAACAATTTCCGCACGACCCTCCCCCCTTTATTCTCTGGTCCTTTTATTCGTGCGCTTACAGTACATGTTCTCGTTGTACACATGATGTTCTTCCGCTGTGTAATCTGTCTCCTACGCAACCAGCGGGCAGCGGAGGCCCTACAGTGCTCCGATCGGACATTACGTTGGACATGTGGCTCGCCAGGCCATATACTCGGAACTCGGTACTCGGAATGGTCTACAGTACATACCGAACAAGTTGCGCCTGTGCTGACTTATCAACCTCAACGTAGTGCGCAGTCAGCTATCGTATAATTATTACAGAACCACCCGAACTCTAACTGGTCGACAACTGTTCCACAGAGGAGTACCAACGTTAATGTTTGCCAACATTACCACTTACCAAACGCTGGAAATCGATTGGTCTAATCGAAAAAAGTAGACGCCATAATTAGCAGAAACTGTACCGTAAAAATCAGTAAACTGTTCACAACGACACATCCATGCAGAAGTGTTGTGGATAGTGTGTTGATATCAGACTTTTCAGGATACGGCAAAACGGTCGCAAACCGTAGGCAACAGTTGCGGATCAGAAAATTCAGTATTAAAACGCAGAAGTCGCGCCATCAAAATCCTTGACAACTGTGGTACTTCGTCCGCACGATATACACGAGAAGATTACAACTGCCGTTGCTCTGTACACTGTCAATCAGAGTATTTGTTGCTTAGCGACTACCGGTATTTGAAGCTACCTACAAGGCACAAGCTTTGTTTACTGATTCATCGCGCATCTCAACCTGTAGGGTTCGATTTGTCAACGTCAGGGGTAAAATCGCTAGTGTTAGTGCTTCTTCAAGATAAACTCCGCCAGTTTACGAAAAGATTTACAATAAAAGATTTTCTTTTTAATTATCCGTGTTATTAAGCCAGGTTTGAATTTCAAAGCTGAAAATTAATGTTATCTCGAAATGGGATTACCTGCCTTTGCGATAAAATAAATAAAATAAATAAAAGAATACGTTTTAGGAAATGAATAAGGTACTTCTTATAACCCTTCCAGCACTTATTGCCAATGCATAGCAAAATACACTAATCCCACGCGTCAAAAGTCACGGAGAAACTTGTTGAGCTTTTAGACTTTAATCAGACTAAATCTTAACGCAATAGCACACTTACCGATTCCATAAGTAGACTAGTACAACCAGCAACTATTTTTCAATCAAAGTGTCGTACAGTTCTGGTTGTAAATCAATCGGTCCTTTTAGGATCAGTTGCACGGCGGCTTCGCTGGACCGTGCCCAGTGTATACTTCACAAAATTTCAAATAATCGCGCACCATAGGAATACATTAAGCTTTAAAACGGACATTCATGAGCAATATGGGATCCATTAGCATCAGAATTTATATATATAATAAACAGAACATGCGGTGACCATGTGGGCATGCGGCTGTCCGGCCGGGTCACACATCGGGACCGGCATGCAGTATGTTAACAGTATTCATCTTTAGTAGAGAAGATTCAAAAACCCAGCAATCCTTTCATCTGCTGCATTTAACTTGGCGATTTATCGGTGATATTCCTCGTAGGCGCCTCATTGTGCTGCCTACGCTAGTACGTCAGTCTACGGGAAGCCCCTTCCGGTGCGCAACTATTTCCTTCCACATCCATAATAACCTCCATTTCCCCTACAATCAGCGACACACTGGTGCACTCGCGTCCAACTTCTTTTTGAAACAGTTCCGTAACTGCCGCAGATAAGTTGCGCAAATGTAGACCATTCGCAGCAGTTTGCACCGAAAGGTCACCCCCCAACACGACAGCCAGATCATAATGTCTTTTAGATCCAGCCAGCCAGATCAGGTCTTTTACGATCTCTCAAGCGAGCATGAAATCTAGCAGGAGATCTATAAGTTCTTTGTGCCAGTTTCGCCCATTTTCCCGCGCCATAACAGACGCTGTAATTTCTGGATCGCTGTGGACCGCATCCTGTATGGGAGGATCTCGCCCAAGACCTGTTCTTAATAGCGAGCGCTTCTGCAACAAGGAAGCGTTGCAGAACTCGTTTAGAGTATTCTCCACACCATCCGCGCCACACTGCTTTCAGCCATCCACAACCCGAGCATCCTTCCAATAGGGTAGTCAATAAGCAGACATGACTATGCACGGCGTAAAGGTCCATGCGTTTCCGAACGCTACAACAATGCACCGAAGAAGACCGGCCCCTATCCCAATGGGGGAAAGCGGTATCTTCTGTTTTTATTTTTACTTAATGCTGTTTAACGTTCGTTACAATCCGTGAAAATCACTGCACGAGGTAACAGACCCACAAGGACAGGACATTGGCATGATCACGCAACATGCAACAAGGAATGCATCGGAGATTGTACATTAGCTTGGGAATGGCCAAACAATGCCTCAGAAGAAAATAAGCGTGGTGTGCACTCGCCATCATTAACCATTTAATCGGCCTAAAACACGTTGTAGCGCGGCAGCTTTCTGAACTTACAATTAATGACAGTCGAATGCTTAAACTTTGTACGACCGTATAGGGCGGTTGACTTACGACAGAGAACTGGCTCCCAATATAAAAGTTTAAAAGAGTTTTGCCATTGCGATCATACAGCAGTGTAACCGAGCCAAAAGAAATTTCATGATTTGTGACATGCTATAGCTTAAACGATAGAGAAAAAAATTTAGTTATTAATTACTGCTAGGATTGTGAATTATAGTTACGAAAGAAAAGAGTTGTGATCGTTTTCATTCAACATAGAAGCCTACGACACGGCTCGCAACGGTCTTGAAAACTCTTTCAAACTTGTTGTATCACCAGCCGTGTAAGCGAAGCCCTGAGCGGTTGCGTGCGGTTGATACAATCGACTGTCATTAATTAGACTCATAGTCAACAGTAGGCAATGGTGCTCATACCGTGTGTACGAGTGCAGCCGGATGTGCATTAATGCGTTAACCGCCGCTATGGCTGAATGAATCAGTTATGAGATTATTGTTTCTTATCAACAGTACTAAGGGGTACAAAGTCCACATATGCGTATTTCGTACAGTGCAACGACGACCTTATTTCCAAACACAGTAGCGATGACTAATATCAAGCTGGCACAGCCACATGTTCTATTTACAAGAATATTACGAGTGTGCACATGAAATACATATATAACTGCATGTGCCATAACTCGCAGCGTATAACGCGTACCCGTAACTTGCTGAGTTCAGACACCGGCAGGGTCTTTGAATTGCGACTGAATGGTAGTTTGTGGCGATGTTCAGACATCTGCAGCTAAATGGACGATGATGGCGTTCTCATTGCATGTTTTGGCAATACTACTCTTAAATATTCAAAAGCTGAATTTATTGGACGTGGGACGTTCGGAATTGTCTTCAAAGCACAGACTGAAAGGGAAGGGGAGAATTCCAACTCGGAACGGCGAGATAGGGTCCCTACGAACAAGCGGAATGAGTATATTGCAGTAAAAGAGATCACCCTCACCAACAAAGACCTTCAAAGGGTGCTTAGTGATAAGGAAAGGAATCCTATCCTCCACCGCTGGAAGTCCCTTACCGAGCTAGACCATGCTAACATTCTTCCCTATTACCAAATTCAGATTAGAGAAGGTCGGCACAGTGCTTTCGTTAGCATTGCAATGGAATACGTGTCAGGTAAGATGTCAGGTATTCCATTTCCTGAACTCTTTCAAGGATGTCATCGGAACAGCGTTTCAGGCTGAGGCCTGTGACATCCCTTTATGCACTATAGTATTCAGTATTTTCTACTTAGGCGGTGACTTGGCCTCGTTGTTTGAGAAACTGTTGCTGGGAGAAGCAAAACTAAATTCAGGTGAAATGCATTTATACATTACACAACTGGCTGCTGGCTTGGACTATCTACATCAGCGGAACATTATGCACGGAGATATCAAACCGGCCAATGTTCTGATGAAACGCATTGCGCCGAGGGTCTGGAGACTGCTTATTGCTGACTTGGACGATCGTGCTGAAATGGAGCAAAGTGTCACACAGTCTGCTGATGTTACGCACATCCGGGGCACTGCTAGATACATGGCACCGGAAATGGCTGCTCGATTTTTAAAACAAGACCCTGTGAAGCCTGGCAGGAAAGCCGATGTCTGGAGTCTCGGGTGCATTATCCTAGATATGGTGAATTTCTCAGATGGACATACAATCAAAGAGATGCGGAATAGAGGTTTCTTCTGGACGGACACCTTCGTCATTACGGAATACACAACAAGCGGACAGATTTTGTTTAAAGTAGCTAATGGTTATATACCAGTGATTCCTGCATCAGTTCCGAAGGACTTGGAAAGTCTTATCAAAGGATGTATTTCCACGAACGTATCAGAAAGGTTCACCGCCGCTGCCGTAAAACAATACGCAAATGAGCTGCTGAATCAGGCATGAACTAACAGCCCAACTAGGACAAATTGGTCCCCTCTGATTCAAACATGTCTTGCATCGTTAGAAAGAGCGCAAAGCATATGTGCAAGATCTGAAGTGAAATGTTTCCCAAAAATTCCGGTTCAGTAGTTATCCCAGCGCAAACATCAAGAGTTTCCCTGGTCGGCCATCTTGTATACACAAAAAAAGCAACTACACTACAATATTCGCATCGTAGTGTAGTGGCTCACAGTTTCAGTGAAGTTGTTCGGACTTTTTGCCATATCATTCATCCGGGTCCAACTTCTCTTTCAAGTTTCAAGCACTGGGAAAGATTTGAGAGCAGATCTAGAATACACGCTTTACGCTCTTTCTAACGATACCAAATATGTTCGAATCCGAGAGGGTCAGTCAGCTCTAGTTGGGTTGTAAGTAGCTTCATCTACACAATAATAATCTGCTTATGATATGTACATACATATAGTCTATAGACAGGTATCACGGGAATAACAAATTTAATTTCACTGTAGTTCATTATATAGTACCAGTCGAACCAAGAAAACTGCCTGTTAGGTTCAGTGCAGTCACGGTATCACTACTTGAAACGGAGCGATATCTAATACAACAGTCAGTGTCAGTCACAAATATATAACTTAAGATAGTTTGGCGTCTTCTGTCTGGAACTCTTTTACATGCATTAGTCGTCCTTCATTTGTGACAATCAGCATTTTTGTAGGAAGGCCTGAATGAGGTTAACGACGGTTCGGAAGACTATGCCGTGGTACTCGTAGGTACGTATGTTTGTCGTCGTGACACTTGGAGTGATGCTACTCCAATTCCTTGCGAGTTATACAATTTGTATTCTGTTTGATGTGAAAACAGGTTACAAGCCCTTTGACACATGAAGCGTACAGTTGGCCAAGTGTTACTAAACCTGCTGCGATAAACGGATTCGAGGACATTTTTTCAACCACCGAACATTTGGGAACAGTAATATTCGTGCTTCGGTGTTCCTAACTGCAGAACCGTTGAATGGCGCGCACACATATACTTATATACCTGCCGGACTGCATAAATAGATCTGCCTGCCCGATGCCTTAACCATAGCGTAAACACTTTTGGTGTTTCTGGAAAAGTGTTTACGGCATAAACCGTAAACATGTAAACTGCCGGCTACACGCGCGCAGTGTTGTTAGACGCTTTACAGCGTGACTCTGGGGCTTGGATTAGCTCTCTACCTGCACCGTGTTTAACTACATATCTGAGGGATGAAGAAGTCAGAATCAACACTAGCCTCCGTCTCGGACTGCCAGATGTCAGCGAACATGATTTTGTCTAGTGCGGTAACAAGAGTGAATTAAGTACTGCAAATCTTAGCAGCTAAAGAAAAACAATAAATCACTAAAAAAAGAGTGAAGCGATTGGTCACCAAGGGCTGACTTGCACTACAAAAGGTGGACGGAGTCGTCAAGTAGAGTTAAATAAAGCTGTTCAGAAGGCATCTGAAGATGCTGGCTTTCTGTGTCAAAGAGAGCCTCCGGGCTTGTCGGATACAGATGGGAAGAGAAGGATGGAACGACAATGATTCCAGTTCGACAAGGCAAGGCGGTGGTTTGGAATGTGACCTGCTGGAGCACGGTATCAGATTCCAGTGCTGTTGGTTCCGCCAGAAATGCCGGACATGGCGGAAAACTGAAAGAGCAATTACTATGCTTTCCCACTATGCCTTCCTTCCAACGATTTCCGATGGAACGATCGCTGCGTTGTGGCAACCTAACCCCGATCCCAACCTCAGCAGATGTGCTGAAAGTGGGACATCTCCCGGTGAAAGCACACCAGTATTCGTCATGTCTTAAAAATGTAGATGATGAAATCGTTATCGAAGCCCTGGATGTAAGATCTGTGGGGATTCCAACGTTCGTGCCAACGGTTATGATCTTTTCGTGTATTGCCTGCAAGAGCTTTTAATTAGATTGAGTATTATCTTATTTTAAAATGTTGTACACAGATAGGGAAGTTTGCGATCAAGTACCGAATGCGGCATGATCGTTTGAATAATGTCATTTTCGAGTTATGATCCCATGTTATAGCTGTGCAATGCTCTGTGAGGATGTGACTTCCGCCTAGTAGGTCCGGATTTGTACGTTAAACTTTATGTTAAAATAAATTAAATTTGTACTTCAGGTTTAAATTGTTTTCACAGTGTTCAAGTAAGTAACATGCCGACAGCGTAAATGTATGTAAAGAAGCTTTGCGAGCAAACATAGGTAGATAACAATATTATCATAATACAGCCATTGCCAGTTTGCCAGACATCCGCGCGCGTTATTGTTCAGACTTCAGAATGACTAGAACTACGGCATGGTAGACAACAGCAGCGTGGTACACACTTGAGCGGGTTTCATAATGCGCTTCGAGCATTCAATATGGCTACAAGCCTGCAACTATTTGCGCCACTGTTGACATATATCTAAAAAACATCAACCATGAATGTCAAGGCCAGTTGTTTCTAGTTATCGATAAAGGTGCAATCGTTTCGTTCACAGCTGCTGATTCGCTTGAATGGCGCGTACGCGTGCAGCTGCTCAGGTTCCGTCACACTGACATCCTGCAAAATAAGGAACACATTTTTACTTTCACATTCTATCACTGTCATTAAATATTTTATATTGAACATCTTAATTCTAGCAAAACAGGGTTGAACTGTTACTTGACATCCTGGGCAGGGCTAAAACCTAGCCTCGGCCTTGGCCACTGGCAGACACTTACGTCGAAGAAATGCGTTTCATTGAAGGTGAACCAAAAGTTAATATCGGCGGCATGTCCATCCGGGAAGATCCTGTAGAAATGACCGTGCAGCGTCGTTTCGTTGGTCATATCGAATGAGTAGGTGAGTACGTTGGGACCAGGAATGTGAATTTGATACTCTTCTCCCAAAACGAACATCAGCCGACTGTCGTACATGGTGTATGTCTCGTCGTTCCCGTTGTGCACCCACTGGACGTACATGGATCCGTCGTCCGTGGTGTTGAACTTTTGCCGTTCCCCTCCGTCCACAAGGAATGAAGGAGTTACTGCAATTGGGTAGAAAGACTTTGATCATGCAGATCTTTCAAGTAATTTGAAACACTGAAAACTATTCATCCATGAATTTCAATTTGCCAGAAGGTGAAACGCATCTGATAGTCCACCAGTCCATATTTGATATAAGAAGCTGTGATTTTAGAACAGACAGAACATTGTTTGTTTTGTCTATATTTTATATTCTTGTTCATGCAATGCAAGTTGTTAGCTCCCAAACTTGTAAGGTTTCGCTAAATTCTTTATTCTGTTGAAAAAAATTGTTAGAAACATAGTTCGTACACTAGTAGGTGACAATGGAGAACATTGAAAAAGTTAGCGGTTTTTATGAATCAGCTGAATTATTTATACCTTCTCGAAACGCAAAGACGTAAATCTTCTTTCAATTTAAATCTGACTTAGATACTACAGTGCTATTATCGTAGTCTATCGTATAGTTATAGTAGTCACGTAAATACGACGAACTATCAGAGTTGTCACCGTACACAGGATCTGTTCGGCGAAGTAGGCGATATTTTGTCGAAGCTCGCCAATTATATCGTAGACACCAAAGTACGGATCCAGTGACCATGGGGAATTGCCCTGGCGAGCGGGTCGACCGGTTGGATCATTGGGAATAGTGGATGTAGCGGGGACAAGTACATACATGCAGCTAAGTCCGACAAGGTACGGCCGAAAACGCGCCATTTTTAGTCAGACATATACTAGTGCATATATGCTGCAGTAAATAATACTGGGCTTTATGCTGACAAAATAACAAAAACCTGCCTAAATACTTGCAATTTTTTACGCCGCGCCCGGTAAGCATTTCATGGGTCCATATAACAGACGTGAAATTGGGTCCTGCACGAAAACACAGATAAGATAACCACCCATAACTGGCTTATAGTTTTTCGCGCCAACTGCCCTAACGGCGGCCATTATCACCCAAATGCGTGAAACGGAAACTCTAATGATACTATAAGTTTTCTGAAAATCCTACGCCAAACTGTCTAGGAGAACAGAAGAACACTTATGCACTAAGTTATTGCTAGTGCATAAACCGGCATACCTCATCGCCTATAATGTGTTTATAATCCATAATTATGTTTATACTCCATAAAATATGGGGAGATAACGTAGTTTCCGTTATACACGAGCCAAGTGACATAAAATAGGAGAAACAATTAACATCGCTTTATGATTTGGCAAATTATCTAACGACCAGGCATATGATTCCATCGTCTGGAACACCAGCCGTCGACTAAGCTGTGCATCGTCTTGAAATGCCAGCCATAACCGGCAAACGGGTATCTAGTATCTAAGTACTTGCAAAATAAAGAATTATATAGTTACTATGATTTAAACTGACTGTCATTTTCTGGAACCAAGCTATGTAATTAATGAAACTGTTATGTACATCTGAATTTATAAAACCGCACTTTGAACTTTTTTCTATATTTCTCGCCTTTTTGATGACGAGAATTTTTCTCTGTTACATGTGTGACGGTGTGTCTGTAGAGTATACATTCTGACCTACCCGCCGTTCGTCCGGAAACGTTTATTGCCGGTCACACCCACTTGATGTCGCGCGTACAGTTCTTGGACAATGTCCTCGGCTTCCGTGGTCCCGCAAACTCGGAGCACGGCGCGGCCAACCCATGCGGCGATCGCTAGAATGTCCGCCGCCGGCATATATATTTCCACAACTTCCCACAAGTCCTACTCAAAGTAACCGGCCCAGACAGACTCCAGTGAATCGGTGAATGTACAAATAGTGTACGGAACCGTACAAGCGCAGGGTACAGTTGTGCAGGAACATGGCTTCGTGAAGCTGCTGGTTAACTGCGGATACTCGGCCAAATATCTCACGTCCTGACGGAGTAGCTGACTCAACCTCGCAACGTGCAGCCACCACCGTCAGCGGCCGCTGGCCAGCCAGACCCAGCGTGCTTAGATCCTGCAGCATACTCAGTACGAACTGGAAGGTAATATCGCACGCCCCGGTGAGGACGATCGCTTAGTGAACGGTCACCGGTGTCATGCATTGGACAATGGGCGCGATAGAGATGTACTCAACATAAGTCCCACAGGAGCGGCAGTGCGGCTGCAACTCAAGAGCAGAACCGCTTCAGTCCTCAATGATGATTTTTTGCACAAAATCCATGAATACCTGGTTTCCAGAAACGATAAAAACACTCAGTTTTGCCTGTATTTCCGTAATTTTACATGAAAATCGTTCGTTAGATTCGCGCTTCACGCGAAAGGTCACGTTTTCTTAGTTTTGGGAGTGCATAAACGCTTGTGTGTACAACATATAGAAGTACAAAAGCAAAATAAATGGTCGTCCCTTTAAAATTTGGAACTGTGCTAATACATATTTTAAAGATTTGCGGCTCTGTGGTGGGGACCGCAGCGCACCACTCCACCGCTACCACATCCAGGTAGAATGGGAAAACGGCTAGCAGCTAATCGTCGCGCCACGTCCACGGTCCCTCGCGCAAAAGCACCTGCACGGCACTTTCCTCGGGAATCTCCTTGTCAGTGAGACAATGGAATGCCTGCCTGTATGGGACAAAAGACTTGCGACGCGAGTAGCTCAGATCAGCGAGGCGGCCAGTGGACAGGGCATTTACTAACTCTCCATGCTACAGCACACCGTCATCCCGCTGCACATTTACGCCCGTACAAAAGCCTGGCTGTCGACCGCACGCAAAATGTTCGTAAGAATTTCGAAACATACGGTAATCACCGATTCACCGGCAGAAAATGGAGAAATCTACTAAAGAACAAAGTCACAGCTTGAAACTGCACAGGAACATCAAAGTTAATTCCATGTGTAAGATACAACAGGGGATCGCTCTTCTGTAAGACCGAGTTCTATTCTCGGACTACGCAAAAAACCACAACAGCGAAATGCAGCACAGTAAATTTCCCTGTGCACATGCGTGTGCGCTAACTGTACTTCTACTGAAAATCTCACTAAAAATCTCACGGAAAATCTCACTGAAATCTAGAAGTACTGGAAGTATGTATACATTTCTGGAGAGTCGCTACGTTTTCGTGCCAGCGGCATTCGAAATCTACGGAACGCGGGGCCTGAGCACGAAAAAGCTCGTGGATAAAGTTGGAAAGGACCTAGCCGCGGCAACCGGAGAACCGCGCTCTAAAGAATTCTTTAAACAGAGACTGTCCATCTTAATGCAACGTGGAAATGCACTGTGTGTAATGGGCACCGTCCCAGATTCTGTTGGTTTTGAGGACGTGTTTATGCTGTAGATTTAGTGCTTTCGTGACAACATTTCGCAAGTTTTCAAAAATTAAAAAAATTTTATGGAGGCTGAAACTGCTGCTGAGTCACTGCTTTGACCGATCGACAGCGCGATAGTACGAGCAGCGGAGAGCATACGCTACCATTCACCTGCTTCCATAACTAACAATAAATGTCTCTCTACTTTCAGAATGATAATCAACAGATGTTTCGAGACATCCAAAGTGAACTTAAGAAAACTAAATTTCATTAATTTGATCGGATTGTTAAATGTTTCAGGAGTTCTGCCAAAACAAAGGCACTGGAAAGTGGGAGGATCCGTGCCCGCAGTTGCTGGATAAACATTTTACTGTGACCCAGCTTTCGGAATTTCGCCTGGGAGGCGGTTATGGTACGAACCGAGCCGACCGCCTTTGGATAAAACCCGGATTGAATACATCACAGTACAATTAGGCATACTATTTACCAGTTAATATATGCGTAATATATCGGTATGCGTAATATATCGGTTCAGTGATATCATAATTCATATTTGGCACATGATTTGGCATGCACCAGTAATTCAGTGAAGTTAAAAAACTACGACAAGAGACCGCTCTTTCCAGAAAGCCGGCGCAGCGGAAGAAAGTACGTGAAGTACGCATTCTTGGAAAGTCAGTATTTGGCATATCCGTTGGCATACTGTAGTAATTCAGCAAAGGTAAACAACCACAACAATAGCGAAGTAACAATATCTAAGTAATAAATAAGGAATGGCTGCGCTTCGCGAGGAAATGCTGAATATTGCATAACACGTGATACCTCAAGAAACTGCATACTTGTTTAGTTACATAGCCGCAAAATCTTTGTTGAGTCATTTTTTATCAATTTTTTACCGACGTATCTAAGCGACCGTTGCCCAGAGTGTCCACCCAAGTGGACAAACTGTTATTGCATGTGACACAGTTTAATTCAGTCGGTTATAATTCTGTAAATTGATGATCGATGATAATGTTGATAATGATTTTCTAAATTGATGATAATGCCATAAACTAAATGACCATAAAAATTATGGTCATTCATAATTATTATGAAAGACTAAATCGATATCTTGACACCAATTCGGACAAGAATTATTATGAAAGAACAGAATGCATGTAGCGTGTGCGTTCTATCCTAGTTGAAACTGTGAACGGACGTTCGCTGCAAGTACATGATGTTGGGTCGGCAAAATCAGATGTTGGGTTTCGACCAAATGATTCGGTAAACTGATGACATGAACTTAATGAGCTTAATTAGGAAAGAATAAATCGATATTTTAGCACCAATTCGGACAAAACTTAAAATTTAGAACAGAATGCATGTAGCGTGTACAGATACGTTCGATCCTCGTTGAGATTGTGAACGAACGTTCGCTGCATGTACATTATGTGCCGTTATCAAAAAAACATGTGTCAACAATTCAGTTGTTTTTAATTTTTAATTATTATTTTCCCTCACAGCGCACCAGCAGTGCTCCTGACGTAGTAATAACTGCTGCTTCACATCGACGGACTGTTCGTTCTCCATACTGTCACAGTAACGTATTACGTATAAACCATACGCATTTGACCGTACATAATCATTTGTTGCAACGTGGAAACTACGAGAAATATTTCGAGAGCCCGGTATTTTTACGGTAAAATCGCCGCTCTAACATTCGATATGCGGAACGCAATGCAGACCGCCTGTATTATTGGTGAGGCTTCAATTAAGGTGCAACTGGAAGTTGGCGTGATTAATGCTACAGGTGCCACTATGTTTCAGTATCGATTACGGCGGTGTTCGGACAGACTGAACAGCCATGTTATCCTCAGTATCCTGCATCAATACCGCCTCTGCCAGGTGCACACGATCCGACTCAGGTTTGTTCACTACTTTTGCGGTTGATGAATATGCATGTGTGATGGATATTAATATTCACTGATACTACAGCTCCGTGTCGGAACACTGCGGCTCTTCACGTAACTCTCAGACGATGGCTCTAATACTTTTACCGTTCAGATTAAAGCGGCTCTATTTAAAGCGTCAGGTCAGCGAAATACAGCAGTTTGTACAGCGAAACGCACCTCATGATGTGCATCGGACTTCGCTAGCAAGCTTCCTTGACCATGTGTTTCTTTGTGCCTTTTGCCTGAACGAATTATCAGTTTGCCCTCACAATTCAACTTGGGCAGATTGAACCGTCGCGTTTTCTTGTCTGTGGACGTTGTTGTTTTTGAGAACCCATTTCGTACGTCTTATGACAGCCGTCAAAAGTTGCGAAAGGCAAACCAGTAAAAACCTACTCAATTTTGAAAATGTGGTGCTAATTTACACTTGTCTGTCATTATTGTAATGCTTGTAAGCCATCACACTACGGCCAAGTTTCTAGTGTAGTGGCACCAAGTTATACCACTAATGGCGCCAAGGGTTAAAGTTTTACTTTATTGGTTCACCCAGATGTCTTACTAATGTCTAGATAAAAAAATCCACTCAAATAAAAACTTATTCCAATCCGCACGACACGGCGCGGTGCTCGTAATCAACTGAGTCAGCTGTTAAAGTCAACTGTTTCCTGTCAAGTAATTTTTTCTAGCCGTGCCTTTTGCAGAATCTAAAGGTAGTTTCGTGCTGCTGGCCCTGTGTTCCTAATAGAAATTAAATTGCAAGAAGACGCGAAGGTCAACCCACGCAAGGCACAAACGGTATGAATACGTGCATTGTTGTTTACGACTGGAACATTGATTTCACCATTATAAAGATAATGCACTGCCAAAGTTTGCATCGGCGAGCCGCATCGTAAAATCTTCCAACACGAAATTTTTTTGGCGCCGATTTTACGGGTTCTGATACCTTAATTTAAACCTGTCTGATAAGATGTGAAATTACTAATAATTGTTGAGCAGCTTGCAGGAGACTGGTACGCTTACCGGCAAAACGGTCCTTTGACGGTGCAGCGCATCACCAGCGCATCACCATCAGAACGCTTGGCCAAATCTTTGAAGCTAATAATTATTATCGCATACCATCAGTTTATGCAGATTGCATGGTCTTATTACGGAGTATGCTATAACGAATACTTTACTGGCCGATATACGCAGAATGGATTTCTGGTTGGGTTGGATTCACTGTCCTCTGACAATTACTCTGTCATTCGTCAGTTTGTTTCACTTCGATTTGCCTCACGGCTTTGATCTACGCTTGCTTGATGACTCGCCTTTCTTTTCTATTAGGAGATCGTTCGTATTCGGTTTTGTACCACGACTACCAGAAACTGACGATTGTCTATGGATGTGCCAAACCCA